>OY751316.1:22867088-22993792 GCA_963564615.1 Rhorus exstirpatorius | reverse complement strand
ACGTATGTGTGTGTGCGCGCGCGCAAAAACATACACCCCACTGTTCTCACTTTCTTCCTCTTCGTTCTCACTTCTTGGTTTTTCGTATAGCGGGGAGAAATTTCCTCTGACGTTCCTCTCTGTTATATAGTTTTTTTTTAGTAGGAGGGAGAACACAATTCTCCAAGTGTGTATATATCCCAACACACGATGAGAACGACGATGCGAGCCCACCAAGGTAGGGGAAAACTACACGACAATTATTTTAGTTCGATAGATCCCAAAGTTTAGCTTCAGCGGCGCTGCTTGCTTGACGGTGACTTCTTCCACCGGTAGTTTGTTCAGTATATATAAACCCCTCTCGCAACTCCCGGACCAGCCCGTACAAGAGTTCTATCGCACGTATATATAACCTCTCTCGATCTCCTCTTCTTCCACCTTCTCCGATGTGCTTCCATTCCACACGTTTTTTTCTCCTCTCCTCGCGCTGACAAACCATCCCATCTGCCGGGAGCACTGCTCGCGATTTCTCGTCTATCGACACATCCTTCCGCTTCTATCGAAACAGTATTCCTCTTCTCCTCCAGCACATTTCCTCGCGCATCCTCCACCCGCAACTGCCACACTTCGTATGTTTCTTTTCCTCTCCTCTCTCTGTCCTCTATCTTGTTCGAGGAGCATCCTTTCTTGCACTTTCATCGAATGACTTTTGGTATACACCAGTGTATATCATTCGTGCACAGACTCTGCCTCTTCGATTTCTTCCCCCGGGGTATTGCGTTTTGTCTTAATCTAGTTCACTCCGATCCAATTTTACAAGGTTCTTCTTCATCTCGATGTGTACTCTTAAATGTTCAGGTGGCTTTTTTTTCTACCTCACTATACTGTTCATCACTACACTCCAGCAATAAACGCACTAGAATTTCCATAAGACATGTGTTCCTATATGTTCTTTGTACAAATAAGTGCGCGTTCAATAATATGCAGCCTGATAGATCGTCCTTGTGGTCATGCAATTTGATCGTAGGTATAAAATTTCAAGATTCACCAAATCAATCGTGGAATCATCCAGAGATACGTCAAATCTATAGATTTTATTTACCGCAGGGTTTTGCGTTTCTCTTCTGCACTTGCTTCGCTCCTGATGAATTATCAAGCATCATTCGTCAACGCATATACACATTGGAGGAACAGTACATCGAACGCGTGGTGAGTGTATTGGTATGTATACACAGTGAAGCTACTCGATTGCAATTTACCGTAGAGGGAGAATGATTTGCTCAAAGGTTCGCGAGCAGGTCGCGGAACGCGATGTGCTGAGCTTCGGAGTGTATGTGTGTGTGTGTGTGTGTGTGCGTGTGTGTGCATGAGGAGGGGAGCTCTTCAAACAGTAAGGGAAGGAGGGGTTGTAGGGGAAAGGGATTGTATATAAATCGTTGAGCTGGACTTCCCTTCCACAATTCTTTCACGTTTCTCCCACCATTAAATATCGGCTTTCGTTGACGCGGGGCCACGCTTTTTTCCCCTCTTCGTGGGCGCGGACAACTCTCGGCCCCGCCCTCTCTTTGCCACTACACAACGTTTCAGAGTGTTGCGTTTCAGCTTTCTCTCTCTCTCTCAGTCTTTCATTCTACACTCTGCCAACCTTCGCGCGCGTGTAACGTTAACAATCGGCGCGTCGCGCCGCAGCGGTGGAGTCGCGAAAACGCGCGCGTGCAAGAGTGCAGCAAGCATACCGGAACATAACGCGGCCTCGTAGAGGACGCGGGTGTCTCGCGGTGGAGACTCTACGCGCGCTTTATTCAATGTGCAGTTCACATTGCCGCTGGTTGTCTTGCTTCTCGTACTCGCGGCGCTGCGCGGCACACGTTTACCGGAGGCGTCTCTCACGGCAACCGTAAAGGCCTTGCTTTTAGGTCTCGCGAAACCGTTGACTCGTTCTCATCACGCGCGTTCCCCACCGTCCCCACCAGAAAATAGACACACACTCAGGCCAATGTATATGTTTATGCATATACGTTGTCCGCACTCTCCTCCTCACGAAACTTCTCGGATCGTACAACTTGGCGCTCTTGCTCTGGCGGTGGCAAAACACACTGCTGGAAAGGGAAGATTGGAGGGGGGTGGGGGTTCGTACGGCACACATCGAAGCACACCCAGATGTGAAACATTAGTGTACTGTTTGTTAACACCGCAGTCTACACAGCGCGCGCACTGCTCTCTACCCTCCCACCCCGCTCCCCTCAACCCCTGAGTACACCGCACTTTAACCACTCTTTCACATACATTCAGCATGTATATGGATATATACATGCATTTATGTACATTAACATAGATGGATATACGAGATTATATATAGATGGCCTAACGTCAGAAGGGGATGACGTTGATGCTAACACCGATCTGGTATGCCCTTTTGACTTGAAGGCATCAATATGTATACAAAACCCGAAGACCAAGTAGTCGAGAGTGCGCGCCTTTGCAGTGTGTATAAAATGTGCACATATCCGTATGAGACACACCCAGAGTGATTTTGTGTTACATGTTACGTACGTATTCTGGACCGACTTTCCTGAACTATCTCGACACCTATCTCCCACCTCCTTTCCCATCTTCTACAGTTGGCCTTCAATCTTCCTGTGTGTTCTCTATAGCTTTATATATATATAGTTTTACGGTATATTTTTATTTATTTGTATACTATACCTTATAGAACGATGAATAACGACGTCTCCCCGTTTATAATCAACGTTTTCTTCATCCCTGCTCGAGGGTCGGTTGGAAAATATACTTTTATTGCCGAATTACATTCTACGCGCTCACGTATGTATATTTATTGCGATTACAATTTTCCCTCGGCTATGCACGCATTCCCAACGATATGCGAATGAGAGTTTGCATATTGCTTTGCGGGTCCCTCTAGCCATCTCTATTTCTCTCTTTCTAAAATATAAAGAGAGAGTGAGAAAGAGAGCTTTATGCGAACCGTACGGTTCGTGCATTTTCTCCACTTGCCGCACGCGGTCCTTTCTTCGAGTTATAGATCTCATAAAAACATTCCAACGAGCTATTCTGGAAAACCCTCGTATAAAGTGAAGTCAGTCGCCGTCCTTCCCTCTCCATTCGATCTATAATAAGCATTTGCTCCGTGGCAAAAGTGCTCTCGCAGTACGCAGACGAGTGTATTTCTTTTGCTATACGAAAATAGACCGTTTTATCACCAGTCTGTTATTGTTTCGAAAGACTTTTTCCCACGTCTTCCCTATCATATGTCCTGAAATTTACATTAATCTGCCAGATATTTGTGATAATAATTTGGTGTATGCATGCTCGATTGCTAAGAGTGACGGTTTTCGATTTAAAACAATGAGAAGGATCATGAGCATTAGAATGAGAAGCTGCGTTATGATAGATAGAAGTTATCGACTTGGTCGCGCTGGGTAGAATGATCTCCTCCCCGTGAATCCACCGGGTTTGGTTGTCCACAGACGTCGTGGAGCATCGTTCAGGTGGCAGCACAGGTCGTGCTGTATATTGCAGCTTTGTTAGTCTTTATTTTCTTCCTTTTTATTTCTCCCTCTCTCTCTCTCTCTCTCTCTTTCTTTCTCTCTCTCTGTTCCTGAGACATTTTCTGTGTGCCTCTTCCTTGCTCTCTCTCACTCTCTCACTCACTCTCTCGTTAGGCAAAGGTTCGAGGAGGAACGAGAAAAGTGGGGACTCACCAGAGTCTCGTTATGTTCCTTCTCATCCGAGGGGTGGGATGCGTTATCCCCACTCTACACGAATTTCACGTTTCCCCCTCCATTTCGTCAACTGTATGCGTGTGTTTATGTGTGTGTGTGTGAGCGTGTGTGTGTGTGTGTGTGTGTGTGTGTGCGTGTGTGTTCTACCACTACCCACTTGTCACACACGAGCAGGTTAGATGCTGTCGGCCCCTTACGGCAAAGCTATACTGAGGGATGGAAAAGTGTCTCAAAGAGTCTCGCGACGGCTAAAACCACCCTTCATCTTGATCCACACCGTGTCCTTTAATACTCTGACGTTGTTCGTCTCTTTTTCGTACTTTTTGTATGTACAGCATTCTCTCTTACTTATATCACGAAGTTGAGCAAAAAAAATTTTAGATCGGACCCCGCAGGAGGTTTGGGAGAAAAACGATGGTGGCCTTTGATGCATGTAGTTATTCAGCTTTATCATTGAACCTACGATTTAATACAATTAATGGGATTGTTTGTCGACAACGAAAGAATTTATTTTATTCTTATCAACCGTTTATCTTAATATAAATTTCACCGTAATCTTATATAATCACTCGACTGACGTGAACAAGATACGCGGTTCATGAAAATATCTCAGAAGCACAAAGTTTTACGACTTGAAATGTCCACTCTTCGAGTTTTATGATGAAAAATAACTAATATTGAGCCGGTTATTGAGAAATAAAATTTCTCCAAAAAAAAAAAATGGTCGCTTGCAATAGACATAAATTTATAACGCAAACATGATATTGCGCTCATTTATATGGATAATTAAGGAACTTACAGTGCTGAATATGATGGCTGTTGTGACATCAGAAGATTGCTGTCCAGTGTACATTGTTCGAGACAGTATCTATTTACTCAATAAAGTTTCCTAGTTCATGAAATTTTTCCATCTTTTCCTGGCGGATGAATCACTTTTCAGCGATCGCACAAAACTTTCGTAGCTGTTTTAAGCGAACCTGTTAGTGTTCTGCAATTTCCACACTATTGTGAATTCATAGAACTGTTGGGCCTGAAAATTTGAAGATAAACAATCCGCCATTGTGAATGTAAATGATATTACGGTTCATCAATGAATTTTTTTCATCTGGTTACTGTTCCACTTTCATATTGAAAATTTGTGAACATAAAAAACTGCTGAACTTCCCCTCTTTTCTCCTAGTATTCATTTTTTTTTTAAATATCTCTTTTCATTTGATTCTTTGTTACTCGGTTGATGGTTGAACATGAGCGATGGACACGTTGCCTATCCTCGAATCCCTATAGAAGGCTTACAGGTAGTTCATATTTCACATCCCTTGCAGTTATACAATTAGATATATAGACAGCGTATAAAATCGCAGCTCGGGCACACCGAGATACATGCTCGTGAGGAGGGGTTCTGGTCCATGAATCAAGGCTAATATGCTGTTGGAGGTCGATGCGTAGCAGTATGCTGTCTTGAATTCGCTGTGCATTGCCTCGAGTATCTCTGCTACATGTGGTCACCTAGAGCTACTTATAAGCGCCGTCAAGTGGATGAATGCTGGCCATGAAACGCCTGAGAAGATGGGCAGGGGTGGTGCTCACCGATGAACACTCTTCAGTGATTAATATCCCACAGAATTGATAGAGGCTCCGTGGTTGTTTCCACCTATCACTTCTCTCCTCCCTCGAAAACCCTTCCCCGATGACTCAGCTTCCGTTTGAGGCCCGCTTCTCGTCTCATCAATTATGCCACAAGGAGAGGTCTCCCATCGATACTACTACAGAGGTAGGTGAGCATCGAAGAGCTAGGCGACCATTTTTATAATTTTTTAAGAACGCCTAATGCTTTGTTATTCCGGATGGTGGACGACTTATCCTGGTAAAGTTATCCACCGATCCGGACTACGATTGATCTCCACTCAGATGATCCAGGCAACACCAAGTAACACTTCCTATTAATTCTATTTAGCCCCATTTTGTACAAAGTATTGATGTGATTGTCTTAGTAGATGACTCATAACCGTCTTATACCCGGTTGCATAAACATGGGTTAACCCTGGATCCGGGGACAAATTTTAATCCCGAGGTTAAGCTGCCAAATGTTTCATAGAAATTGAGTCCGCGTAATTGGCAGCATATCTGCGCCTATGTTGACACATCTGGCTTAACCCTATGGTTAAAATTTGTCGGTGGATTCAGGGTTGATCTGCGCTTATGCAACAGGGCATTAATAAACATATTTAAGTGCGGTTAATATAGAAATTGGAAAAAAAAAAACGTAACAGCGTTAAAATGCATAAAATGGGTATTCGCCATAACACACTGGTCATCGTTATTCCCGCTTCTTTTCTACTGGTAGGGGAATTTTGAGCAGGGAAAAAATATATATGCGATAATAAATTTATTTCCCTCAAAAGTTTCGAGCATTGCGCGGTAAAAAAAAAAATTATTACATGGAATCGAAAGAACCTGGAGTGAATGTTTACATTTCGTCTTCAACATAGACTCTGGATTTCTGTTCCTCATAGAGGAAGCTTTGTGAGGGTGAAAAAAAATTCCAAGGTTATTGTGCTAAAGTATTAAACGCTAAAATGACGGGTCAAAATTTCTAGATGGTTGTTCATGTCTGTGTGTTTTGGATACAATTATATAAATATGTGTACGACACGGCTGCAAAATTAAAAACTTTGTAACTTCAAAGTGACCAAACCAATTATCATGTTTACCTTGTTCAATTCCACTGACGATAATCTGCAAATTATAATTGTTAAATTGTAAAAGAAATATTCAAAGACACACACATGAACGACCGGTAAGAAAGAATCAGAATTTGCGGTCGAGTCAACAGCATGATGTCTTTTGATATAAAATTATTGTGTATAACAGAAAATCAGATATTTATGTACAGATATTTGTATGTATAGATAAACATTGCTGTCGGATGAGGTGGTTACGAGCACGTCTCTTATATGATCTGATCGTGGTCTCTGCCATCTGCAATCCCGAAGGACGTGTGCGCGACTAATACACTCTCTTCCTCATCCTCCCCCGAGCTCTCTCTCGCTCTCTCTCTCTCTCTCTCTCTCGCGCTCTCTCTCTCTCTCTCTTTCTCTATCTTTCCACCCCGTTCTCTGGTTGTCTGTTATCTGTCCTCTCGGCTCGCTCGCCGAGCGCTTGAAACTTGTATTCACCGCAAATCAAACACGATTTGTAACGATATGAGATTATCTTCAAAGAGTTTTGGCCGCTGCGAGCACACACGGCCGATCTGTCAACGAACGCTGAAAAAACCACAAGAGAAGAGCAAAGAGATATGAGCAGCTCTCATATACTTTTTCAATCGGGATTTTATCGTCTGACACACGCGGAGCATGCGAAGACTATCGGAGATTAGCCCGAAGGCCCCAGCATATGAGAGTATTATATCGCGATCGCCAGCAACGTTATCCTCGCGCAATTTACCTTAAAGCTCTCTTCCTCTTTTTTCGCTCTCTTTCTATCTCTCTCTCTCTTTCTCCGTGTATCTCATACATATAATGGCGTTACATTTTTTTTCGGGCACAGATATGGATAACGAGATAGGAAGGAAACGGGTATCTGATTACACATTTGAAAACGTGTGCGAGAGAATGACTGATGTCTCCGACTTTTAAGACATTTTTTTAAAGTGTTTTTTATCTGAGCACTGTTTTCCAAACACGCTCAGCGATGTTGTTGTAATTATAAATGGAGTGTATCGAGAAAAATGAAGTAAAATTCCATCAACCCAGTTTGTTTTTCTTGAAAAATATATAAATAACAGCTTTAAATGCTGCCCCTTGGAAAATGATTTATTAATGAACTTATTCTCTTACAAAAGTAAACCGAGAAAAAAACCATGCAAATTAGAAACTTGCATATTGCTTTCTCATTACTTTATCCCGCTCACCAAGCAATCAGCAAGTGCGTTTTATCATTTTGACTTCCTTTATCCAGGCTATGCTTTGCGGACGAAATAAAATTTACGCGGTTTTTATTTTGACGTTATAATTTTCAAAAAAATTCGTAATGCAATAAAATATGAAAACCTTTAATAATTACTTTTTTTTTCATCCTCAATACCGAATGCGTTTTATCCTTAAATTGTTCGCACGGTAAGTGACGGCTCGGTAGTAAATTCATGAAAGTTGGATCTTCTGAAAATTGAAAATTTCAAAAAATATTAATTCTCATAAAGTCTAAACCATTTCACTCCATTGTCATCAAATTAAATGACGGAAAATTTCAAAATATATGATGAAAGGTTTTCAAAATATTTGAAATTTTGATAAAAAGTATTGATATATAAAAATACATTTTTTTTTTTCCAAATTACAAACCAAATTTGTTCGAAGACCGAATAAATTTTTTTTTGTTACTCCAAAACATTTTCGTAATATAAAGTATGCCGATTTATCTTGGGTTCGTTGCTCCACTCATGACTTTCAATACATCGGACACGTATTAACGATGTTGACTGACGATGTGCCTTCTCTCGGCCGCTGGCTCATCCGAGCGCGCAAAGGGTCGTGCTCGATCTTTGAAGAATAAAAATCGGTCTCCTTGAGGAAGAGCGCACTGTCCTTTGAGATGCTTTCATCAGATATAGCAAAGATATACCAACAGCTCAGATAGATGGATAGATAAAGATTGAAGAGTATATGAAAGGAGGTGGGGGGAGGAAGAGGGCGCGAGAAGTGCGGACGCGCTCGCGGTCACAAGGATATCGAGAACGAGAGGTCTCCTTCTTGTGCCGCCATGCGTTGCCCTTACGCGCCGGCATTCATTAATTAAGCGAAGCGTGAGATATCCTGCCCTCCAAAAAAGAAGGCGTGCGTCTCTCGATTCAATGAAGCTGAGCGATGAGGCGCACACTCCGAGGATCCGAATGGGCCAACCGATCCGCTTGTCCGCGGCCTTAACTCTTTTGTCAAAGCCGCTACGAGACTATTTGAATTACAGAAGATGAAATAAAAAACACAAAATATGACCAAGAAAAAAACTCAAATTCGTCCCCCACTCAAGTTTATACGAGGGATCGCGAGCTCGTTTCGTATATATATACGCTTTGCTGACACATCGGGCGATCCATCGTCGAAGCACACTTGATTTTGCGGACATGCTGGTAACATTGTGATAGGTGTTTTATTTATTTCGGGCATTTTAACGATTCGAGATTGATTAAAATAATTGTTCGAGAGTGAACTCTTTATAAGGCTGAACGTGCATTGCGAAGCCTGATGACCGTGGCAGCGTGCGATCGAATCGATTTTTCGATGTATGCAGTTGAGTACAGTTGAAATTTTTTTGTCTTTTCGGCAGTGCAATGGTCTCGAAATGGATGTTCTTTAGGTATTAATGTACGGATATCATCGAATTTAATTGTAAAATTTTCACTCATTATTAATTGAGCGGAATTAGTATCAAGATTTCATTTCATTGGTAATCTTTCGAGGATTATAAATCTGGTGGAGCTTTTTTCAAAATCACGAGAAGTGATCCGATGAAAACGAAATAATAAATAACCTTTAACCCTCGTGGCTCGACAGGCGGTGTTCGTTATTTATCAATCACTTGACTTCAGAGTTCTTTTTTAGGAGTTTGTTCGATTCTGGAGAAAATAGCTTGTCTATCTGTGATCAGCGAGACAAAAATATACCGATAATATGTCAAAGCAACGACTACAAAAAAATTCCTTTTTTTTTTTTTTTTAATTATCGAGAAAAATAATTTTTATAAGTGAAACGAATGTATTATGCTTCTCTATCGAGCCTCTATTTCACTTTTTGCTTATTTTATTCGAATTCAGACTCCGAAATTCGATTTGGCTCATGAGCCTATACGTTCATTTTGTATTCCCACCATCTATTATAGTAAAACTTGTAAAAAATATCAAATTACGTGATAAAATTTTCAAACAAAATTTTTTTATACACACCTTTTCGAAACTCTCGATAAAGATATAAATCCGTCGAGTTGGAGCAAAGTTATGGCTACTGGAAGTTTCAACATTTTTCGATCACTGAATGATAAAAAATGAACATTTTTTACCCTTTATTTTTCGCTTTATGATCCTACCCAATTGGAAATTTCCTTCGCATAAAGAATTCAAAATGTAACCTTTTCTGTCGACTTTTTCTTGAAGAAAAATAAATGAAAACCACAAATCTCATTACAAGCAATTATATCGGTATTCCCTCGACCTTTTAAATATGTATACAATCAATGACTAGTTCATTTCCAGCTTATAAATTGTCCGTTTTCATTGTAAATAATCAAATTATCTCTCTCTCTCTCTCTCTCTTTGACTATTGTTGTCTTGTATATAATGATATGACTGACGAGCAGAACACTATTCTTGAACGATTGATGAACAAATGTATACGTTTCATTTTCAACGTTCGTCGGGACGAACACATCTCCCCCTATCGTGCTCAACTTGGTTGGCTCAAAGTATCATTACGTCGTGATTATTTTCTTGGCATCTTCATCTTTAAAATGCTTAATTTTAGTCCCCCATCCTATATATCTGAATTATTTCAACCCTCACGTCTACCTACTCGTCCATCTCGCCGACACGTACCGCTAACATTCAATATTCCATCTTTCCGTACCTCAATCTTGCGTAATTCATTTGCTGTTAATGCAGCTTACTTTTGGCATTCCCTCCCACCCAACCTCACTACATCTAGCACTCTCGAAAATTTCAAGGCCGGCCTTTATTCATATTTGCTCACTCTCCAGCTTCAATCTGTCACCTGATGTGTTTCTATTGTTTTATTGTTCTCTAGCACTTTCCAATGAACATATATTTAATATATAAGTTTAGTTTAAGTACTCACTATTCTTGTATTTTCAATATTCATCTTATTGTTATTATTTTTATTATTATTTTTGTTTTTTACTATTTTTATTTCATCATGTTATTGCCACATGTTCTGATCTCCTGTTATTCATAATATCTTTATCAACCTAGTTGAACATTGTCATCTTTGTTAGAATTAAAGTTAAACTGTATCTCGTTATTATACTTATATTTGTCTACGGCATCGCCAAGACATAATAAACGTTCTATCTATCTATCTATCTATCTATCTATCTATCTATCTCTCTCTCTCTCTCTCAGTCTCTCCATTCAATTCAAGGTATCGTCTTTTTATCTCGTTTCTCCTTTATTTCGCTTTTTCTTCGTTTATTTTTTTTTTTTCGTTTTTGATCCCGATGCTGCATCGTGGCGCCGCCAGACAATTTGAGGTGAGCTCTCCGAACCGCCGAGTTCGTCCAACCGCGATGTTTCTACCTTGGGATCGCGACCAATCCAAACCGACGATCGCAGGTCCAGAGCAGCCTCCATCTCTACTTAAGGAGGGAAAAGACGGACTCTCTCTCGTTCTCTCATATATATATTATATATATATATATATATATATACACACACATTTATACACATTATGCCTATCTCCATTCTCTTACCTGAGGTCTCTCGTTCGACCGCGCTCACCAACCTCATTTGTACCCACCTCCGTGGATGTGCTCGCGAGATCGCGGACTCCATTCTTATTATCATATGCTTGATACAAACCGGCGTTGCCTCAACGACGCGGTAACGCCCCATTTTCACGATACCGAACGTAGCTATATATACATACCTTTGATTACATGTATATATATTTATTTATTTATTTACATACATACATATTCGCGTCATGCTTCATTATTTCCACGTAATCATTAGAGGGCCAACGAATCATCCCCACCGGCGCCATAGCGATCCCCACGAGTCTACAGGGTGAGAGAGAGAGAGAGAGAGAGAGAGAAAGAGAGCATATGATCTTCCCTCCCATGAGTGCCTCCTCTTTCATTTACCGCAGTGTGTGTATGTGCGTATTTATGTGTGCGTGAAAAAGAGGGAGCAAGAGAGTAAATGTGCATCGAAAGCCAGCTAGAGAGAACTCGCGTTGTTGTTCTTTGGTTTCTCTCTTTGGCTTCTCTCCTCGATCGGCCTTGGTATGTGTGTGTGTGTGTGTGCGTGAGTGTGTATGTGTGTGTGTGTGTGTTTGTGTGCGTGTGCGTATGTGTATATGCAAGAATGACTATTCGTATTTCTTGGTCTTCTTCGGGTGTGCATATAGCTGCATGTCTCTCTATCTCTTTTTCTCTTTAGCCCCACCTTGTCTCTCGTCGTCCAGCCCCCTTTGTATCACGAGAAAACCCCTCCACCTCAGCGTGCTGACTTTTAATTTAATCAAAAGCCAATGCAGCACCGTTACGTGCTGCCATCTATCCACCACGAACTAGAATCACCAGAGGACTCTGTGTGACGTGTGTTACTTTTTTTTATCACCCCTTCTTATTGCAGCGGGGTTAAATCGATCGACCGGTCATTGAATCATGACCGGCGAGCAAACATACTCTACTCCGTTGCAATAACCCTATATATAGCATAGTCGCGACTCTATATAATAGCATAGTTACATAGTTGAGATTATACTCGTAATATGTGTGTGTGTGTGTGTGTGTGTGTGTGTGTGCTATGTGGCGATACTTTTGCTTTACTGTTGTACGGCTCTTGCCAAGCTGAGGCACCTCTCTGCCTCGCTCGATTCGTCCAATCTCTTTCAGTTACATAACGTTTGCTGCTTCCTAACGAACGTTGTAGTACCAACCCCGTCGTGTTTTGCTCCCTTGCCAACGAGAAACGAGAGATCGATAATTCGTCGTAACGAGACGCGAACTCCGTATCTATGTACACGTTTATATACGTTCAAACACATACGTGTTACATTTGTACAGTTGTATATGCATGGTATTTATGTGTGTATGTGTGAAAAGTACATGTCTCATGGTAGTCATGATGGCACTGAGGAAGTTGGACTATTGCAGGCTTTGGACGATGAAGATGAATATACATGTGTGTAGAATGAGTAAGAGAGAGAGAGAGAGAGAGAGAGAGAGAGAGAGAGAGAGAGAGAGAGAGAGAGAGAGAGAGAGAGAGAGAGAGAGAGAGAGAGAGAGAGAGAGAGAAAGAGAGAGAGAGAGAGAGAAAGAGCGAGAGAGAGAAAGAGATAGAGGGAAGAAGGAACTTGTATATACAACGTCGCGTAGTAGTACTAAGTCTCGTTCGCCGCTAGTAGTAACGGACTCTACGAGTCAGACCAGCCACCGCGACGCCCGTGTCTAATCCCACTAACGAAGCTGACACGTACGCGCCAGGAACAGTGACCATTCTCCTCCTTCCCGCCAAACAGTCTCATCCGCCAATTGCCCCGATGATAATCCCTCGCGATGAGTACACTAGCAGCATCCGCGATCGCTCTGGCTTTTCTCCGATTGCTTTTTCCACTCTCCTTATACCATAACACCGGTAATAAACGTCGTTGGACGCGTCGCCAACGAAATCTCATTATCGCAGTTGCCCGAAGCTTTCGTTGTCACTCATTCTGGCTAATAGAAAGGAGAAAAAAAAAACGCACATCCACATATCAGGCGGATGTGTCACGAGAGATTGAGAAAATATTACGGATATTTTGAAGCTTTATTTATTTATAAATAATTTACGATAATATCTGAATTCAAATTGTTTGAAATTGATGAAAAAAAAAGAGAAAAATTAATGCATTAGTCAAATATTATTGACATCCAACTTCAATCATAATTTTTTCATTTCCTTATCGTATATATGGTGGGATCGTCCTTATATGATAGATCGCAATATTTTGTGAGACGATACAGGTAGGAAGTTTGCTATATAAAGATTGCGAAAATGTTTCGCGTATGATGCGATCGGTGTCGAGATCCCTCGAGCGCTTAAAAAGTTTAACGTCCAAACTTTTTCGTACGTATACACATCCGTACACCGTGCGCTTCCGGACGATATACGCTCTCCTATATTCCGTGCTGCTCTCGAAACGCTTCTCGTATCTACAGCTTGCATGATTTATGGCACTGAAAGTTTTTCCGCGAGGCGGGGGCTTCTTGTTCTCCGCTTGCATATATCGATCTTCCACCTTGCTACGTATACATCCGTAAATCCTTCCATTCTCTCTATTGCTGCTTTTGGAATTTTATTCAGCAGGTACGTGGTATAATATATTTATGCACACATACGTACACACACACACACACACACACACACACACACACACACACACACACACACACACACACATAAACACATTTTTCTGCGTAAAAATGTTCAGCTTGAAAAGTAAAAGTAGTGAGACAAGAAACAGCCTCTCGTAGCCGGAGCTTTGCATTTACGTTATTTTGTATAAGACGAGAAAAATTTAAGATCGATGTTTTATTCATAGACAATATACCATCATATTACGAGACATCGATTTGACTTTTTGCATCCGATACATTGTTATATCGAGTACTGAAAAATTTAATCGGTATTAATTATTCGAATTGTTATTCTATTTATGAATGAGGAAATACGTTGCTGCGCAGGAAAAATAATAAACTTCTTGTCGACTATTGCTGCTCGGTTAAGTACATTGCTTGCCATTCACATAGTGAAATTTACCTTATCTACTATAACTTTTGAATCCGGGAACTACACATTCACTTATACAGTTTTAAATTCACGGCTGCTATTTCGAAAATTTTAGCCTCCGTTATTTACTCTATATGTGTATATATATATATAATACAAAATAATCTTATGCCAGATACCTGTATTGTTTACCCTCTCCGTTGTATATGCCACGAGAGATTCTCTCCTTCTTGACTTTTACCACGACGCGCATCCTCTCCCTTCTCGTCTGCTCTTAATACGAGCAAACTGTAAAAGTTTTCCCCATACCAAAGTACACAAAGTGCGCGCTCGGGCCTTCTGCAGCACACCGCACCGCGGTAAAGTTAAATAACCAAGTTGGCCCGCGTGCTCTCGCGTTTGTGACGTCTTCTATGTTACCTGACTTTCATATACACACCAGCACCTTGCCTCTCTGCGAAATATATACTCAGCCTGGCGTGCAGTGCTACCATTTCGGTCCAAAGTTTGCGGATACACTTTTAAGCATAACTGAAATATAGAAAGAGACACTGTTTTCCCGAGACAAGACTCAAAACAGACGTAGAGAAATATGAAAAATCTATAATGAGAGTTCGAAGCAATGAAAGATAAAAAATCATTTAAATTCGATAAATTCTGCTCTCGTTTATCTGAAACTAATGCTTGTTATTGATATGTTTTTTCTTCAATTGTTTTAATAAAAAAAATTATCGATCTAGAATATGTAATTTACAAATCATTTTTCCCTATATAGGAAATTTTGATCAACGATCTTTTCGTACCACAACGATTGGTTGTACATGAACTTCTATTTCTTGTTTCATCCATGACATTATTATAAGGAGAATTCAAATATTAAATTATACTGTCAAGTTCCACGCTCAAATTTCCATTATTCGTGTGAATATTTTCGTTCAAGCTCTCAATGATTTTGACATTCGAGCCACGGCGATGCGAGAGAGCGGAACAATACGGGGTCAAACATACAAGGGATTCGGCTTGTTCTCCAGCAACTCGCGGGCATGTTTTCGCCGGCTTATGAATTTATCGTTGCCCATTCGTTAGACATTAGGGTGTGAGAGGAGAGTTCCAGAAGGCTCGGCCAGAGCGTAGGAGTTTACCCCGGGAAAAAGCATAATAGGAACTCTCCCTGCGGGATTCCGGAGTTTTAGTTCCAACCTTCGTTCCGAGAGTCTCCTTGCACTATTACTATTTCTAGTGATATATTGTATACACACATATAGTATATAGATATAAAGCCTTAATTGAGGTACTTTCAGGTGAATTAATCGAAAGGAGGCGAGAGAGCAGAAGCTGAATCGTTATTAATCCTTCGTGTATACATACATACATACTCCCATACGTGAATATACGAAATACACAAATATACATATATTTTGAAAGAGAAAAATCTTATGACAAACCTGGAAGAGTATTTCAAGGCTGCAAATATTCTATCTTTTACGAATGATAATTTAGGGTTAGGGGTTGGGTATGAATTTTCTCATGACTTCAGTTGACGTCCAATCGATCCGCGGTTGGCCAGGCTGAAATAAGTTAGACCTACTGAAATTTTGAGTCAATCTAAAATAATCAGTCGGAAAATTTTCTCGTTTTACGGAGACGTGATACAAAAATTGGCTATGTATACTGCGGTCAACGATGTTCGAGGCATTATTTACGCGTTCCCAGCATTACAGCAGATAGATTACAGCAGTAGATTCGCGCGGATTTTTCGTGATGTGATTTACCGGGATCGGGTGGGACTTTACATCCCCACTATATACAGCGTTGAATCTACACCAGCCGACGCTCACATTAACTCAGGTGGTCTTTACGAGGGTGGCATTAAGATTAATACTTCATGGCATGACGGTTCTTGCCGTACAGCTCGATTTACCTCGTTGCATCTACACCTAACAGCCTAACAAAATCCACGGGCGGTTGGCGAGGAGTCTTTGGCCTCTGGACGTCATACGCATGCACATATAGTTCGACTATAACTCTCAAATAGTCTCGACTGACAAGTACAGGTTGAACAGATTTGTCGATTCAACGACCGATTTGCCCAGTCGACCCTGTTAATATCTGTCTTCATTCCAATTCACTGGCAATGAGTACCACGTAGATTTATAGATAAAGCGACGAATCAATGAAACATGCAGACAGTTATATCTTCGATTTTTTTTCATGTAAGACCCGAAAAATATTTCACGCGACCGTAGCCACACAATAGCAATGTCTTCGTCACTTTTGATACAAAAAAAACGTTACTAAGTTGTTTTAAATTTTACGCTATATAGCAGGACGTAATATACTCACGTAGTAATGAGATGGATTATATTTTATGATTAGGTTTCTTCATGCCATGGCAATATCTCTGAATAATGTACAATCTAATTGTACAATAACAATCCCACATGGCTCATAAAATTGCCGGAAAATCGTCTCGTAAAAATAATTCGTCGTATAGCGATGCGCAGCCATAAATGTTGATGCAAAATTCACGTCAGGTCAACGTTAAGTAAACCTCAATCGAACGGTCCCGTCTTATTTGCATAATTCTCATTTTCCATCCACCAACGAAAGACATATGTAAGCCAACATTTATTTGATGAAGAAAAAAATGTCCTTCGTCTGCCTAGCAAGCACTCTACGATATTCTATCGATGAAATTTTGAATATAAAATATCATCTTGTAGTCAATAATGTGGCGTCGTGCATGCGCAGCGATATATACACATGTATGTATAGGAAGATTGAGGCCTATATAGGTAGAAAAGGCTCTCAGCGCGCGCGTGCATGCTGCGATTTGAGTAATGGAAACAATGATAGGTATGTGACACGAGGCCATTCTTATCCGACGGTAAGCTGTGTGCGTATGTGAGTGTACACGCGCGCGCGCGCGTGTGTGTGTGTGTGTGTGTGTGTGTGTGTGTGTGTGTGTGTGTGTGTGCTTCTCTCGAGTTATAGCCTCGCGGCCGAGGTAAATAATATATTAATATAAGATATGAGAGTGCCGGGCCGTTGTGGTAATGGTGATGGTGGTTGGTTTGCCTATGTTGGTTATAAGGTTGGCAGGAGAGTGCACCAGAGGAGGTAATGGATGCTCGGGTTGCCTCGAAGTGACGGCTCGGCGCTGTTGCGTGGCCATTCGTGCTTAAATTCCACGTTACCGTCGAGCTGGCCCCCCGCGGTCCTTGCCCGCTGTCACCACCCCCCGCCAAGATTCGTCCTTTCTCTTTCTCTCTCATATCTACGTTCCCGTCCACATATGTGTCTTCCGTTCTACCGATGTACCACGTATTATCCATAAGCCTCTCTCCTCTGTGCGTGCCTCTCTCTCTCTCTCTCTCTCTCTCTCTCTCTATCCGTATCTCTCGCTGTGCATCCTCCTCGATATTCCTCGGGCCGTTATACATCTCTAGTATATCTCTTTATATAGTTAACTATGAAGAGAGAGCCCGTGTGACCAACAAATACATCCAGCCACCATCTGCTTCTTGCGTTCCATCCTCGCTTCGTAAAAAATCGTTGTATGTATTTTACTAGCTCTGAACCGTGCCCCTTCCATTTATTCGTATCAAATTACTATATATTATATTGGTGTACAATCGTCGTACTTAATCCAACTATAAAGTGTAAGTCGTTTTGACGCCGGTAGGAAAAATAACGGAATGGAAATTTGTTATTTTACAAATGAAATTTCGTATTGACACATTGCATTGTTTCGTGTTTATCAAGAAACGAAAAAAGTTTGATTTGTTGCTTTTGCCATTAACCACTATTTGGATATCGGACTCTTTAAATTTTTTAAAGAAGTTGGCTCCTTCGTTCGATAGCCTTGATAAATGTCAATCAAGGGTTCCTCTCTCCTTCTCTCTCTCTCTCTCTTGCTCTCTCACTCTGGGCAAAGAGTCAATGTCGAGGGTTGAAGGAACATGCTTCTCTATGAATGAATAGTTCTGTGAATGGACAATGGACAAGAGGATACATAAATTGTCGAGCGACGGGATCTCGTTAGAGGAAAGTCGTAAAAGATTCCGGGACGTTAAGGGATATCAGTTTTGAAGCGTCGATGTATATATATACCGCGCACTAGGTATATCGGATAGACAGGATAATACCGATCTCGCGGTTGAACAAGGCCGTTGGGCACGTGTGGCTTACAGCGCAGATACGCGGGGACAGCGAGAGAAGGTAGAGAGAGAGAGAGAGAGACCGCGAGAGAGCAGCATCTTGAAAAATAATTAGGGACAACAAGATGGATGTGCTGTGGTCGTGGAAAGGGGTTCAGCCCGATAGGATCGGGCTGAAGGAGGACTGAATGGAGGCCCCATTGATGCGAGTCTACGCGAGCGAGCGTTGTAAAAGATGAGACGGGGCGCGGTGAAGCAAGAGGGGGATGTATGAGAGCACACACCATGAGACCACAGAGATCACAGCAGAGTACTATCAGCTCTCTCTCTCTCTCTCTCTCACTCACTCTTCGGGCCAGTCCGGTGTTCCCTCACCTTCGCATGGACCGGACCCGAACCACCTCTCGCCTTCCGAGAAAACAAGCGTCCTTTCCGGGACAAATTCCAAGATAAAAAGGGACTGAATGAATCAGGGGCATCCTTGCCATAGTGCGTAGTGACTCGCTATCCCAAAAAAAAAAACGTCACAGTTTTTCGACCGAAATTTCATTTTTACGTACACACGAAAAAAGAAAACTCACAAACATGAAACAATCACAGAGGCAACGTGAATTTTTTTAATTCTCCTTGTCTTTCGATCGACCACGAAATTACGATTGGTAACGCTGAATGAGTTCTGATTTTATGAAATTTTGGTTTTGTCGAAAAATATCCAAACGCTCTATATAGCCTGCGTGCGGGTCATCGGTCTAAAAATTTTGAGAAAAAAAAAATAAAGCGATGGACAAGGACTTTCGGTATTACAAATCAATGAAGCTATATATATATATCGCTTTGCTCTGTGTTGGTTCATTTGAAAAATTCTCGACTCACGTCTGATACGTTTCAATGAGCAAACACACCTGAAAAAATTCTACTCTGCCGGTATTGGTAACATTGAAATCCGTCTCAAGACAGCGGGATGTATTTTAAAAAATGACGACCACGAAGAGTTATTCTTGTATATCGTATACGTGACAGGATGAATGAAATATACACGTGCGGAGTGTGTGCCACGTGCCATACTAGCCCGTGATCGCGGTTGGTTAGAACTTGAACAATGAATCGTGTGTACACGTTATACGAGAGATTGTTTCGTCGATAGGTGCTGGGCGATGCGCCGCCACGTATTATTGTCCTATAGCTATACGATATTTATATAGTACTCGGAAGTACACACATTTGACTCAACGGTGAGCCCACTGCATACGTAATGCGTCGGTCATCAATATTATATACACTAATAAATTCACGAGAGAATAGGTTGATTGCTGTACACTGGGCTCAGTTAACAATGTCATTATCATTATTATTTTACACGCCATCTACTATCCGCGAGGAATACGATGCCAACACAGATGACGTGATGCAGAGGTAAAAGGACTGTTGCACTGTCAACGATGCAGGTTCTAAGTGATTTGAAGCCCAGCATGTGGAGCTGAATAATTTTTTTTATGAATTTAATTAAATAATTATTCGAATCGATTCGAATGTATTTGATTTTGATTGGATCAAATTGGTCAAGCTTCGAATTACTGAATTAAAGACTAATAATTTTTGGGGTGACTCGAAAAAAAAATATTTTAGATATATAAATATTTTAAATCTGAATCCCTTGATCAACTTTCCCCAAATTACATACCAGCCACCTTTCAATGATACTATATTTATTTGAAAAAAGTTAAGTAAAACGGTTGGTTTTAATACATTTTTGGAAAGTTTTAAAGCATTTGCACTGAAAAACAAAACGTTCACCACTCGAAAATTTCCCCTATTTGAGAAAGAAAAAAAAACATGAATTTCTTACCGTGATCACGAATTAAGAACTATGTACAATGAGACTTTAACCTCAAACGTCGTTTAATTTATTAATATCCATCCCAGCTATAGCTACAAAATAGTAATTAATTCGATGGATTGCATTTTTATACGCCTTCTTTGAGGATTAACGAAAACGCGAATTCGCACTCTCGGCAATTATAATTAAACGAACGTATGTGACCACTTAATGACGAGCCCACAAAACCAGTGTGCGAGCCTGTTTACTATAAACATATGAGCGTATATACACGTACTCGGGGCTTGTAAGATCAGTGCAAACGATCTCGATAAAATGTCAAAGAGCGCCACACAACTGACTTACAACGATCATCGAGGGACCGCGTGATCATTCGCATAGAATTTGTTTGAGGACATAAAGAGCCACGTTAAAAGGTGCGGTGTGGTCGGAACGGAGTGGGAGACTCGTCCCAGTCAAGCCAATAAAATTGGTTTTAATTTAATTACTCGGGACGAGAGAGGCAACCGCGCGCAAGCATTATCATCATCAAAGATCTCGCGAGCTTTATCTTCTCTTGCCATCTTCATGATATCCCCCCCCCCCTTCGTCTTAACTGCGGGAAAAACACGCTCAGAGAATTTCACGGCATCCTGTCTTTTTCGAATATAACCATCCAATCTGAAGAGTATACGATAAATATATATATATATAGAGAGCGAGAGAGAGAGAGAGAGAAGATGAAAGAGTTAAGCATGTATGACGTATCCAAAGGATTGGTGGAGGCTATATTAAAGTGTTGTAAAATATATACGGTTGCGAGAGCGATAGGATTAGTGGTGTTTGGAGTTGAGCGAAGGAGACATACATTGAATGCATTTCTGAGCCTTCAAAAATAGTTTGCACACATTTATGAAGGAAAACTGATATAGTATATGAATTGAGACGAAAGTTACGCATTTCATGTAGTCCAGTCAAATGGTGAATCTCTGTGCATTTTGGGTAGGTAGCGATTTTTTTTTTTTTCATTTCGTACGGGGGTCGGCCATGGGTGTAAAACTCAGTTTTCGGGATTGTAGGAGGTGAGGAACGGCCGCCATCTTTAAATGAAGGGTGCAAGTAGTTTTTTTTGTTTATCTCCGTAACCGTGTAGCTGACAAAAATTTTGTAGAAAGCTTTTTTGTAGTTAATAAAATTATCTACAACTTTTTCTTATATTTTTTTGCGCCAATGTCAATAATAAAAAAGATATGAGCAAAAAAAGATGAAAAATGAGAGGGTAAAAAACTTTGAGTCCAGATAATTAATTAATTAAAAATCTTACAATGAAAATACCTCTTACCTTTTTTATGCAGCATTTCATAATAAATAATTTTACCGATTTAATTTTTTTATTTTGTTTGTTTTTCATTAGTTTTTCAGCGTTGTGATAGTCCAGTCAAATGGTGAAACTGTGCATTTTGGGTAGGTAGCGACTTTTTTTCTTTTTTTCATTACGTAGGGGGGTCAGCTATAGGTGTAAAACTCAGTTTATGGGATTGTAGGAGGTGAGTAACGGCCGCCATCCTAAAATTAATAGTGTAAGTAGTTTTTTTATTTATCTCCGTAACCGTGAAGCTGACAAAAATTTTGTGAAGAGCTTTTTTATAGCTGATAAAGTTATCTACAAATTTTTTTTTCATAACTTTTTGCGCTAATGTTGATAATAAAAAAGTTATGAGCAAAAAAGATGAAAAATGAGAGGCTAAAAAAGTTTGAGGCCACATAATTTAGTAATTAAAAATCTTACAATAGAAATACCTCTTGCATTTTTTATGCAGCATTTCGTAATAAACAATTTGACCGATTCAATTTTTTTATTTGGTTTGTTTTTCATTGGTTTTGCACAGTTTCATTATTTGACTGGACTATCACAACGCTGAAAAACCAATGAAAAACACCAAATAAAAAAAATTTAAACGGTTAAATTGTTTATTACGAAATACTGCATAAAAAAGGTAAGAGCTGTTTTTATTGTAAGATTTTTAATTAATTAATTATCTGGCCTCAAATTTTTTTACCGTTTCATTTTTCATTTTTTTTTGTTTATAACTTTTTTATTATTGACATTAGCGCAAAAAATTATTGAAAAAATTTGTAGATAATTTTATCAGCTACAAAAGAGTTTCCCACAAAGTTTTTTTCAGCTTCACGGTTACGGAGATAAATCAAAAAAACTATTTGCACCTTTCATTTCAAGATTGCGGCCGTTACTCACCTCCTACAATCCCAGAAACTGAGTTTACACCTATAGCCGATCTCCCTACGGAATGAAAAAAAGAAAAAAAGTCGCTAACTACCCAAAATAATGCACAGTTTCATCATTTGACTGGACTATCACAACGCTGAAAAACCAATGAAAAACAAACAAAATAAAAAAATTAAATCGGTAAAATTGTTTATTATGAAATGCTGCATAAAAAAAGTAAGAGGTATTTTTATTGTAAGATTTTTAATTAATTAATTATCTGGCCTCAAAGTTTTTTGCCCTCATTTTTCATCTTTTTTGTTCATAACTTTTTTATTATTAAAATTAACGCAAAAAGTTAGAAAAAAAAGTTGTAGATAATTTTATTAGCTACAAAAAAGCTCTCTACAAAATTTTTGTCAGCTTCACGGTTACGGAGATAAATCAAAAAAACTACTTGCACCTTTAATTGAATATGGCGGCCGTTCCTCACCTCCTAAAATCCCGGAAACTGAGTTTTACACTCATGGTCGACCCCCCTACGAAATGAAAAAAAAAATCGCTACCTACCCAAAATGCACAGAGGACCCCTTTTGAGGCACCATTTGACTGGACTAATGCTGATAATCCACGACGGATAATCCACGACGGATTTATTTATGACAATATTAATTGTTTACAACTTTACTTTTATTTATAAAGCATGTACGAAGAATTGTTTAACTTTATCCAACCTCAATCGACGTGACTGTATCGCTAAGCCTCCGCGTAAGTCGTCCGAGTATGGGTACGCGGGATTGATTGGCCTCGTAAAGTTATACATATTTTTAACCGAGGTAACTTTTTAAATGCGCCATAATACCTAGGCACATCGCGACCATATGAGAACGAGAAAATTCGGTATTATAAAAGCCTCAGAGAGGGCCAAACATATATAAGAGAGTCCTCGAATCTCGTAAACCGCTAAATAATCGTCGGGACAAAAGCTGGCAATAAAATATGTCGCCAGGTTCTCTCGTGGTGGTGCCAGTAACGAGGCGAATGGAGCAAAAGCAGCAGCAGCAAAAGCGACACAGAGAGAAAGAGAGAGAGAGAGAGAGAGAGAGAGAGAGAGAGAGAGAGAGAGAGAGAGAGAGAGAGAGAGATAGCAAGAGGATTGCCGATGTTGGCGGCCCGTGGACCACCCAAAAAGAGGCCGCGCTCGCGACCGATCGTATATACGTGGCCACCTGAGGTCACTTCTCCACCACTACTCATTATGCATCTCCGATCTTGACTCTCCTCGCGCACACCTTCGTTAATCTCGCTAAAGCGTTAATTTAATTAAACGCTCTTCGTTTCGTAGCATAATCGGCTACTCCGATTTTCTCTCTCATACCTTTTGTGTCCTTGTCCTTTGCTCCTTTTGTCACGCGAACGAGTTCTCTGCCGAAGGTGTTGCCATTCAATATCCGACCATCTCATCTCGATAGGGAGAGAGAACGAATAAGAGAAAGAAAGAACCTTCAACCGGTATTATATATACCGAGAGCATTATAGTTTCTTTAATCGAATTCATGGTGATATCTCTGACGCGCAATGGGTTTATAATGGTGAATAGGTTCTCCCGATAGAGATTATATATTGCTATATATATACATGTGTAGGTAGATTCCATTGCGGTAACCGATTTTCATGCTAGGGATATCGCTATCAGAACGCGTGTTTACATTAAAACCTCAGTGTTTTAGTGGCGATTGCCGGTGTCGTTAAAACCACTCGAATCTTCACACACCGCTCTCAGCTCAATTTGTATATTATTGAAACCACCATTCTCGCGTTAACATAAATGATCATGAATCTTTATCAATTTTGGTACTTTTCAGTAAAGAGTATTAACAATATGCTGAAGTGAATTACTTCGAATGACCATTGAACATAATTTGCATTGATTATAATGACTAGCATGTCATCGTGAATTGGCTACTCGCACTGGCTTTAAATGTTGGGAGCATTTCAACATTTCTTGCGTTGTTTGTTTTTTCTTTGTTTATATTTACTTACTTTCAAATGAATATAATTTAATTATAAGTTAAGAAGTTGTGCCCCGGAACAATCTACAAGTGAACAGACAAAAAACCATGTGGTACACTCGATGTGTTCTTTCTATTAAATATATATGTATATACATAATGATTGTGACTCCTATAGTAACCTGATGTAGTGATACTTGATACCAATACGTAGGAACCACGTCAATCGTATATTTTAATCCAGCCGGCCAGGTACGATTTTATATAACTATTAACCTCCGGCGGTTTCATCGCCTGTACAATAAAACCGTCAAAATTCGTACTTTTAATTGCCAAATGGTAAGAGTGATATACACGGAGAGATGATAAATCGGACGATTCGTCTTGAAGGTAAGTATGGACTCTATCTTAAAAATTTCATTCGTAGATCTATAACAAAGTGTTCATAAAAAAACTTCATGTTTTTGGCATTACACGATTCGAGAGATTCAGATTGAAGCACCATGCTATGGCCAAGCTCACCTTTCAATTCAATCATTAGAGATTTCTAGGCTCATGAATTTCAGCTTCGACTCGTTGGTTCTCGTGACTTATTATTTCAAACTTAAAATTACGTTTTTTCTTACTGGAGAGTTTTTCTTTCGTTCGATTGCAGTCGATATAAATAGATTCAAAGTGATGGACAAGCTTGGAACAATTATAGGGCAATAAAGAGTATAATTACTTCGGTGAAAAAAAAATTATTCTCCATACTTCATCATCATTCGAATGATGCCAAATCGTTCTGTTTATATCACGATAATTCTATAATATACATGGACACCTAGTTTTGTCCGGTCAGTGTTATTGCATCGGTGCATCACCGGTGAAAAAACCCGCGTTCGCGACTGTATATACAGGACATATACAGAAATGTATAAAAATGTGTGAGGGTAGTGGTACATACATACAGGTCGTCCGATGGCGCTGGTGTGCCTGGTAAGTATGGTACCCCTGTAGCGGGTGTCATCATTTATCTCGCACCGGAGATCGGGCTTGCCGATACTGCGGGACGTTTTAATGGCCGAACCATGTTGGAATTAACCAAAACAAAGACGAAGCATCAATTAGGCGACTTTTTCTTCGACTTGCGTTCGTGGGCTTCGTTCATGGCCTTCTCTCGCGAGTCTCGTTCACGACCAAGTAAGAGAGAGAGAGAGAGAGAGAGAGAGAGAGCGAGAGAGAGAAAGAACTTGAGAAAGACTCTTCGCGATGAGCTCGCGCGCGAAACGGTCCAGGTTATATTATACATATATACGCACACGAACATCCTCGTGCGAATGTATGTAGCTGAAATCACGCTCACGCCAACGTCGACGACGACGTTGCGGAGTTTGTCCGCGCCAGAGAGTCCGGTGAAGAAGCTTATAGCACTCCGTTTGTTATATCCGCACAACGAAAAGCTCCGCGCCGATCGCTTAGCGCACAATTTCACTTGTCCCTTTTCGTCTTCGCGTTCGCGATATCGCATACCACCCGCCTTTCTTTTAGCACGGCTTTCTTCATCTTCCTCACTCGTATCTCTCCTTTTACTCTCTCACTCATCTCTCTCTCTCTTTCTCTCTCTCTTCCTCTTACGGGGGTCGGGCGTCTTCGGGACTTTGGCTCGTTCTTATATGTACGTCAAACCCTTGCGTTTCCTATGCATGTATATCTACACACATGTATAATCACGAGCATCGCGCGTATATATGAATAACATATGTATATAGATATTTATACCAGCGTGTGGAGCGTCCAGCAGGTAGCCGCATTGTTTCGGATAATGGCTAATAAATTGGTTCTTCCCCTTCTTGACCGTTTGCGATCTCGCTGCATAGAGGGACCACCGCGAATACACAGCCCCAAAAATATCTTTGTCATTTTCATCACGTACATAGATTTCGAGAGCATTGGCCCTGTCGCAGATTCACCGATTTTTCTCTTCTTTTTTTTCGTTACAAGACCATACTTTGAGAGATTATTAAAACAAGCTCGAGGGCTGTCTCTCCGGAGTATCCGGTATAGTTTTAACGCCCGTGACGAGAGAGTATAGATACGAAGTTGTGTCGTCGACTTGTTCGAGAATCGAGAGAGAAAACGACCCGCGGGCGGGTTAACAAAAGGGAGATTTCTTCGAGATTCCAGCGGTAAAGGTGTGTTTTCTGTGAGAGACAACAGATATGTGTGTATATATATATATATGCGAACAGGATCTCGAAACTAAAAAAGAGTGGCGTCGGCGTCGTGGACACGGCGACGGTGGCGGTCGCTTTCGCGCAACTAGAAAGAAAGAGAGAGAGAGAGCGAGAAGGACCCCGCGGCTGCCGCGCGCTGCTTGACCGGACATTCGCTCGCATCCGGTGATATATTTCAAGAGAAGAGTCGCTTCTCGCCCAAGCTTACGAGCACACATGCACACAGACAGAATTTCTCTCTCTCTCTCTCTCTCTCTCTCTCTCTCTCTCTCTCTCTCTCTCTCTCTCTCTCTCTCTCTCTCTCTGACTCCTTACGGTCCTGCCTACAAATCACCGGGCGTATATTACACGCTTCTTAGGTACGAGACACGGGATCCCGTGAAATATCGTATTTTCGCACGACGAATTTCTGGCATACCGTGTGCGTGCTGAGAGGCGCGAAAAGTGCATGATTGCGAATTCGCGAAATCTTCGAGAATTCAATTTTATCGAATTTTTTCGATAAAGTCGCGATATATAACGTACAGTAAATTAGGATTTAGGAAAGCAAAAGTGCAAGCACAGTGGTTCGTCTGATTCGATGAGGAGGTCAGTGGGCAAAATTGTTGTATCAATTGTTAGTACATGATACTTGATACAGTAAAAATTATTTTATATATTACTGCGGTAGAAAGACTTGCGTAATCGTTATTTTTTAAATACATTTGTCGACATTTTTTTGGTGTTTTGAGTCATTGATGTGAACAAAAGTATTACTTTTGTATCTCGGTTATCACGTAAAAGGACTCTGAGAATCGGAAAATATTTTGGTACTTCAAGCACTGCATGTCCAGTACCATTTCACATGAATTAATCAGTCAATATGGCATCATTATTTTTGGATCTGCATGAGAATCTTTGTCATGTTTTTGGCTATTTAAAGAATACCCGAGATTCACTATCTTTCCGGTAAATTCCTCAGTTTCGGTCTCCGATATTAAGTCCGATATATATGACTGTGAGAGCGAAAGGCGATGATCGATGAACGTGCCGCACGTATATACGGGGGGTGTACGTCGTCGGTGACCGTCAGTCCCGCGACACTCTCACCTCACTCTCCACGCAACACACCGTTCCATTATAAACGCGCTTTCGATATAAACGAGAGAGGCCAGGTGACGCGATACGACCGCCTTCACTAATCACCATCGGTTTTAGATTATTCTCAAATAATGATACGTATCTCTCGCTCTGCTGCTACACAGATTATATGGATACCTATATGTATATATACATATCGTAACCATAAACAGACGGACGAGAGTGCTGGTGATAAATCGACGACTCGTCTCGTATACGTCAGTGAGGCTACGAGCAAAAGGGGAATTTCACGTATGACATCAGGCGTAAGCTCGAGAGAGAAAGAGAGAGAGATGAGAGATAGAGCTTGATGGTGGCTCCAGGTGACGACTCGTACATCCTCCAGCCGAGATTAATATGACAAATTTTTCTTTCGACCATACATTCACTTTGTATATAGTCAAATAGTAATTTGGAAATTTTTAGCTTACAGGATAAAAATTACAAGAATTTGGTCATGGTTCTATCTTTTTCATAAAACAAACCACACAGTCAAGAGCCCTATATCCTTAAAATCGAAAAGAAAATTTTTATTTTTCATCCTCATTTTCCCGAAATTTCGATATTGGTAGATAATTACTCACCGAGAGATTACTCACATGAAAAAAGTTTAATTAAAATTTGTTTCAATATTTTTTTTTGTCGTAAAAGGGAGCGTTTTTCATATTGTGAACCGAATATAGTCGTTAAACTTAAATTTCACTGAAACTTTTAGCATTTTCTATGCGCACGAATTAAAAAAGTATAAATCAATTCGTGAATGTTATTGACATCCTGAACATATCCACGAAAAAATTCCAAAAATTGGTCATACGAGTCAGCATGGAGTACTCCATATATATTTTTTATTTAAAGCGAAAAAAAATGTATATACACATTTATATACATATATATATATATACAATTGGGTTTCGAAGGAGCAAAATATATTCTTCGCGATTCCTCTCTGCTGTAGTACATGTTGACTATATATATAGTATATGTATATACGTATAACGAGTCTCACTGTTGCGGCGGTACCGTATCTTCTTTTTCTGCTCTACCAATGTGGGCTCTTGTTCATTCAGAAGAATCTCTGCTTCGAGCATGTATATATATATAGCGAGGTAACCCGTAGCATGCCGTGGCAGAGTCAGCGCTGTTCGGTCCACGGCAGGATCAAGGATCTAACTTTTTGACCGAGCTCTCTCACGGGACCCGTTCAGGGAGTATTTATGCGCGGGGGAGACACATCTTGCCGATCCGGTCGACCGTTCGACGCGACCGTGACAGAGAAATAGAGAGAGAGAGAGAGAGAGAGAGAGAGAGGCTTCGTTACGCCATCCGGGCTGCTGCATACTTTTCTTTTTCATCTCTTTTGGTCACTTAGTCACGAGAAAGATCGAGAGAAAGGCTCTCGTAACAGTCCGAGAGAGTCCCGCATCAATGGAAAAGATTTGGAGAACCGCGTGAATGAACCAAGAGACAAGGTCCGCGACCGGAGAGCTAGCGAAATACCAGTCTCACGGTTTTCATGGGTGAAACACGCGCTAGCCCCCTTGTCTATATTGTACATACCAGGTACCTCTATCCGAACGAGACTGTCTTATCGCTATCCTTAATGCTCCCTGAAAATAACTCTCATTTAACTCTCAACTACTACCTTTATCTGCCTGACACATGCAAAGGGTATAGTGTATACAAGTTAAGAACAGCCATTAAAAAAAAAAATAGACATTCGTGAGACAATGTTGGAAGCGTTGTATCGAAGATCGATGGCTTTTTGCTCGTATCTTTTTTTTGAAATCTGTTCTTTCGTTAGGTTTCCTATCATTGTGCATGTAAAAAATATATGATGTATTAATGGAAATTAATTAGTTAGTAATTATTTTCCATAGATTCCATTATATAAATATGCAAAGTTGTTTGTCAAGTTGTATAGATTCTTTTATGAGAATCAGGCTTCAGATTTTAGGAGAATTTCAATTTTTTTTTCATCAATATTCATTTTTATAAAAATGGTACACGCGGAAAAATAATTCTCGAATTCGTGAACTGCATAAAACAAAGCAATGAGCAAATTTTTCATTTTCACGATTTATTTAGGGTGTAACGAATTCTGATATTTCTTGTATCGGATATACCAGAGCAGTTTGTTGAAAAATCGATATGCTCAAGAAAATTGAAATTGACGCTATACGCGATAATGCGAGAAAAGACATCGTTCGAGGAAGCGACGAAATGAAACGTTGAAAAGAACTCGAGAAGGCGATTTCTGCCAGAGTTTCGTATTCGATAAGATAAGAGGCTTGACACGAGAGGGAGACCTCCCGAGGGACTTTCGGTAACGTAGAAGTGACTCTCAGTTCTTCTGTAATATGATCCACCGAGTGACATAGTAAGCATATGTACATGGGGTACTATTCCACATGAAAAAAAAAAGGATAATATCTTGGACGCAGCTATATAATGCTGATTCTTTGGAAAACTGACCGATTCGCGGTTCACCAGATTCTCAGATTTTATATGTGTAACTACAGGATACGTTCACATATATCGTGTAAACGTATTCAATTTCTTTTTTATTCACAATGCGTTTGGGTATGAGGGATCGTTGATTTTTCGATCTTTTTCAAAAATATTTTAAAAGCCATTTTTTTGTTTATTTCAGTAAGTAGAAATTGCAAATAAAATTGGAATGAAAATGCAGTCTCAAGCAAAAAAATCTTCAGTTCTCCGATAAATATATTGCACGTTATACGCAACGAATAACACAATAATGCTTGCTGCGTGGATGCATATATGATGCTCGCGTGTGAGAGGAAAAAAGTGGAGGCGAGAGAAGCGAAGATTTTTGTGGCAAAATGCGTATATCGAAAGAACGGAATAACGCGACGGCTCGAGACTCCTTGGTCTTCGAAGATCAGTGTGCCGACGAGCTTGCAGAGAGACGATTGCTCGTGTAATTTAATTTAAGTTACGAGGGGGAGGCGATAGCGCCGGGACCATAGCCACAAATCAATTAGAGTAGCTCGTTCTTTTGGGTGGGCGATTGTGATAGCGACGACGGGACCCCGGCCTGGCCGCTGCTGTAAACATCTTTACTGCCCGATAAGTATTATACATTCAAGCATATTTGTATATATGTACACACACTCACACACATATATATATATGCATGCGTGTATAGATACATATTACAAAGAGCGAACGACTGCGGCTGGTTACATATCCATTCCCATAGCATTGCCCCAAGGCTTTTTATCACAATGCACCATTTTGTAGTCCAGATTATTTTCCTCGCTCATTCGGATTATTATTTTCTCGAGTGACTCGCCGAGAGTTACGCGAGAGCAGAGTCAACTCGAATGTGTACAATAAATCGGAATTGAAATTATTTCCTAGTCGGAAACATTTGTTCGATGAGAAAGACCGCAATGAAGAGGTCCGCTGCTGTCTCCGGGAATAGCCCAACGGTCCATCTTTCGCTCGATATATTATATTTTATTTTTTAACATTTTATTTTTAAGAGCGTACGCACGCGCTCACGCGGACGATGCATCACCCAGTGTGCAAGGCGCGCGAGTTTGTGGCTACATTATTAGTCAACCGGAATACCAACTGCGGGAGTTCAAGATCTTTTTTTTCTCACTCTTTCTCTCTCTCTCTCTCTCTCTCTCTCTCTCGCAGGTCCAAATTGAGTCTTCGCCATAAAGTAAGCCATATAAAGGGGGAAATAAGAAGGGGGTGAAATGTGTCACGGGGCAGGGGGGCCGTTCTTGGCGCAGTCTCGCCCGCGCGCGCTCGTGGTCATTCAAATTTATGATAATGCCTCTCCGAGGCTCACCACCCCGAGGTTATCAATATTATTATATTTATTTCTTTTGCTGTCGTTATTATTATTCGTATTATTATTATTACTATTACTGTTGTTGTTGTTGTTGTTCTTATATGCTCTGGTGTTTAACGTTGCTATTATTTTCTTGCGACGATGGTAAAACCACCGGGCACGAAAGAATGACGAAGACTGCGAGAAGTTATAATATACTTTTGGCAAAGTCGAGGAATAGAAGAAATAAATTAAAATTTATTTTTGATTATTCTTACTCTCTCTTTCTCCCTCTCTTCTCCGTTTCGTCTGCGCGCTATGTTGCATGCTCGTATCGATGATAAAATGCAACGTGATAATATCAATGAAAAATTATGCTATATGAACGATTGAAATTTATCGTTGTAACAGCCTCGTAAACTTTACGATTATGACACGAACATTCGACGTGTTTATCGCGAAAGAGTATCCACATAGCGGAACATTTATTATGATAATGAAGGTGAGAGTGAGAAAAAAAAATAAAAAACTGCGAGTGTCAGATATCTCTCTGATATATATACATATATATGCTATCATCGGATGTCGATTATAAAATTGCAAAAGTGCACTTCGTGAAATATTTGCATAAAGTATTATGAGATCTCGCGGGATCGATTGATCACACTAAAATCTGAACGCGTAACACGTGTAAGAATCCGTTATCTATAAAATGTTCCGAAGATTTCCATCGTAATTACATTTTTATACTCGAATGCACTGATAAAATGATAAAAAGTAAAAAGTTAAAGTTAAAGCATCCCAATTTCAATGATTAAGTGCACTTGCTCGACTTTTACAATTGATTGGACACAAAGGCTTGATTTGAAATTGAAAAAAATAAAATAAAACTACGTCTTAATTTGCTTTCGCAGGAAAATCCATTTTTTTTTTCGTTGCAAAATTGAAACTTCATTGTCCTTGAGAATTTTTCTCCGTGAGAATCGTGCACACGCATACGCACACGCACAAAAGAGACTCGGTCAGAGTATTATACTGGACTGTGTGCTACGATGACCATCTCCATCCATATGTATATAATAAATAACATATGTGCATGTGTGTGTCTGGTGTGTATGTGTGATAAACACCTATGGTGCGAGACGTACGTCTGCTCGGCTCAGCGTGCGCCGCGAGAAGCTCTCTTATTCCTTCTCAACCCTCTTAATCCCCCGCGATCGTACATCACACCAAAGCGGCTATCAATTTATAGGGAGTAAACACACATTTTATGAATGCTACGACAAGCGTGTATATAAGCTCGTACGCTCGTGTCCAACTGAGAGAGAGAAAGAGAGACAGAGAGAAAGAGAGTGAGAGAGAGAGAGAGAGACTTATGTTTCTTCATTCGTCCCAGCGGTGTCTCTCGCTTGTTTTCCGCCTCGTATATGCCCAATTCGAATCAGTTGGTCGCATACGTAAGTAATCGCGTACTCACTGAAGATTTGACCCACATAACACGATACATTCATATACATATCATCACGTGTCCCTGTATAACGCATCGGAGCAAAAGGGCGTCTATACCGTGGGGCTCTAGAGAGTGTACAGACAGAGTGATGTCGGTTACGCCATTTTGGTTCTCAATCGATGCAAGCCGAAGAGAAGAAGCTTTGATAGGATTATTCGCCAGGAGCAGTGACGGGAACTCTCTGGCTTGTATGTATATATATATATACGTATTCAAATTGTTGATAGTACATACATATATAGAGCACATTTATAGAAAATATATGAGAAAGGCCAAGCGTATATATTCACCTCTCAGGCAAAATCGCTACGGTTTCGTAATGCATTAATGCATCGTCGGATGCATCTATATACATACTCGCAATTCTCGTATACATCTCTCGTGAAAATGATATAAGCTCGTTGTTATACGCTCTATGGAGTCTTGTAAACCTCGAGCTGGTGTCTCTCGCATCTGCACCAACAGCGAGGGAGAGGGATGGCACCGCGCTGTGGTTATCGAGGGCATGGACTCTCCGGATCCCGAATACACTTTATTGCAAGTATGCACATGATATATATATATACAAATCTACATGTAATGCACTTTATATATATATATATATATATATATATATATATATATATATATATATATATATATCCATAGTGTAGCAAAAAATCGAGGGCGTTGAAAGAATCGGGATAAAGAGAGACGGAGGTAAGAGCCATAGAGGCCCTCGATGTGTCTTATGACTTTATAGCGGCTCCTTGTCTGCGACCCTGCGAGACCGCTCGATCTCTTTTACCGGTAACATAACCTCCTGTATATATATATATATATATATATATATATATATATATATATATATATGCACTCTCATACAACCTGATATCCACCTCGTTTTACTGTTCTTTCCCGCCCCTGCTGCTGTGGCCTCCGGGACACGCGGACGCTATACTTCTTTTCGTTGGTCAATTTATAATTGTTAGTAATTTTAGGATTGGGCAGTATAATCGCGGCAGGGTAAGCTTAATTTCATACATATGTGTACGAGATATGTGTATGCGCATCGTTCGGGTAAATCAGCGTGTGAGTTTTTTCGTTTTCGTTGCTGCGAAGATCCATCGGTTTTGCTGGTTGCCCGAAAGAGCATACGCGATGATTGCGCGGCAATTGATTTTAATACTGCAAATAAAACAATCAACATGGCCGTATAAAACGTTTACACATTGTGAAAGATCTCCGACAATCGTATATTGTTTCTACTTTAGTCTCAAGGCACTTTTTTTACGTCTCGCGTTTGACGATTTCAAGCTCTCCACAACGATACTTCCTGGATTCCGACTCTTTTTGCGCATCGAAACACGCGAATATTCGTATACACGAGAGGACACCGTATGATTAGCGAACAAAAGAACGTAATTTAGAGTTTTTTCACCCCAAATCTTGAAGGTTTGCGAGCCCTTTTTATCAGCTGACAGTCGTTGTACGCACACACGTTCCAGCACAACTTCTCGTAAACGAGAATATGATCAACACTCTTTTCTCCCTGCCCTACCGTATGGTTAAAAATGGAAATACAATTTTAAAATTTCATTAAAATTGTAATAATGTAATATTTTGTTATTTCATTGTTTTTTAAAATTTATATGCAGACATGTAATACGTGACTCAAGTAAGTGCTTGCATCTGGCAACGTTGCAATACACATAGGCTACCTTAACATACAATTCAGTTATCTCGTGTAAATAATAAATGTAATTGAATTATTTAATTACATATGCTAGATGGATATAATACTTTAATAATGTTATTTTTTTTAGGACAGTTTAGCTAATTAATTAGTGCATGGAAATCAGGTTTGTTGAGATTCTTGGTAATTCGGATGTTCATTCATTCAAATTGTTCGCATTGCCGGATAAATATTGCTGACCGAATCTAAGGTAATCTTATAATTGCGATTAGCCGAAAATAGGCAGCTTCGTATGAATAACTTTTCAAGACACCGCTAACGACAATTCAAATATTTGCGCGCGCGTAACTTCTTGGCTGTCACGTTGTAAAGTTCGTTCGAATCGCTGACTCAACAACATTTCACGTAATTTTTCACGCATTGTCGGAAAATATCTTCATTATACTTTCGGCTAACTAAGTACTTCTTTGACTCATTAAGAACTTCAGAATTTACTCTATTGCAGTCTCGTTTTTGGTTGAAAAATGCATTACTAACGATGACAAGTGCTTTCTACTTACGGCATTATATTTTAGGATGCCCATAAAAATCATGTGCCATGTATCTTCAAAGAGATATTTCTTTGTCATATTTTCAGCAAGCTTGTCTCAAATTAAGGTAATCCTCGTGCAAATGCGTTTATAATGAGAATTTGTTGAAATTTATAGTGGACGAAGAGAATGCTAGTACCCAACTTCTCGTGAAATTTGAAGCAGATTGACCGTTCCCAACTCGAGACATTCAATGTCAAAGTTAGCAATCATTACGCGTATAGAGCATGCAGCAAGCGTTGCCGTACCCTGATACTAGCACGGTATTTTAAATATTGCAACTAAACGCGTAACCAGAGTTTGATAAAAAAAAAATTGTAGACGGGAGAAGACTATTGTTCACATGTTAGGAAAAAAGAGCAAAATTATTAACCGTTTCGTTTATACGAACGATGATCACAAAAAGAATGCAGTATGAATGAAAATTCGATGCGTAAGTAAAAGCTGCATATTCTATGGTGTGAATGTATCTGAATATGCACGGTTCCATATATGTAACAGCCATTTCTCTACAGACTCAATCAAAAGTTCGCTGCATATAACCACTATAGCGCGGTGTATATTTTGTCACGTGGTACATAGGAAACTTTCTCGCACTATTGTAGCACGAGGACTACCTTAAGAAAGAATATATTATACAGTATAGTCGAAATAAAAATATGCGTGAATCTGAAGAGGTTTGGCAATAATTTTGATTACTAAAGAATCTCCTTGATATTTGTCTGAAACGTAAAAAGCGCAATACCATCGTGTATAAGGAGACACAAAAACGATCTAATCATTGTCACGGTGCTTTCCTTATTGTACCATTAAATCATTATTATTTATATTTTTTTTCATATTTTTCTCCATTTTTCCTTGAAGTCGTAACGATGAGAACACAAAGTGCCCCACGAGAATCTGGATGTTAAAATGGAAAATTTTGAATACTAATTCGTCAAGCACGATTTAGATAAAAATTCTGTAATATAATTCAGGTCATTCGGTGTGTATTTAACCAAATATTGAAGAAAAAATTACTGAATTTTCCGGTGCATTTGTCGTTCTACCTGGTGGTAATCTCCTTGAGATATTTTCGTAAGAAATGACAACTGAAATGAAAGAAATAAGGATCGATGGAAAATGAACTCATGCTGGGATTACAACGTAATACTCTCATTTTTTTTAATATAATGTGAATTTATAATCATAGTAGACAATGATAATAATAATAATCATAATAATATCGTGATATTTTTCTCATAATGATGTATAATAATAATAATAATGTTAATAGATATTTATGTGTGTTTATGTATCTATATGCATATTTATATATATATATTTTTTTGTTTGTTTCTTTTTATTATATATATATTTATGTTCATCTATATTCACATTGAAAATTATGTACATTTAATGAATTTACAATGGTATCGATAACAAGGGTAGAACGCAAAGAGCAGCCAAATTGATTTATCTCCCTCTCTCTCTCTCTCTCTCTCTCTCTCTCTTTCTCTCGATCTTATTCACTCTTTGACTCGCGATATCTTGGGTCCGATGTCTGATGCTCTACAGGCAATATTCTCACAATTAATCGTAGCAGCAGTAATATGTGAGTAGCAGCTCCCGTCAAGAATCCACAATGTAGTATATGCATAGAAATTATAATATTATCAAGACTCGCACACACAAGACCATATCTCAGCGAGCTTCGAGTACATTGAACGCCTTCTCTCTTTCTCCTTCTTCCTTTCTCTTCTTTCTTTCTCTCTCTCTCTCTCTCTCTCTCTCGTTCTCCCTCTTCGCTCATCCACTTATATACAGAAGACAATTAATCGAATATATGCACGATCAAATGCATTAATATGATACATATTCGTGATTTCTTGGGGCTGTAATAATCATATAGTATGAGTAAAACACACGAGGGATTTGACGAGGGGCGGGGGGGGGGGGGGGGAGGACGTACACCGCTGTGCCCACCAACGCGCTCTTCCATTATCACTTTATCACAGATATAAATTAATTTATTTCCCGCGCTTTTTTATGATTTCACCATTTTTGTTTTCCCGCTGTAATTTATACTTTCTCCAATTTTTCTTGAATTTCTTATTTTTTTTTTTTTTTTCGCACGAAAAAAAAATCTACAATCGTCATTTTTGTTTTGCTTTTTGTTTATCGTTTTTGTTTTTTCAATTAGGCTACGAATTTTAATTTTTAATTTGTTTTTCTTGTCGTTATTTGCTCAATATATCGGATATTAGATTTACGTACATATATAAAAAAAAATCTCGAGCACGGTGCACATGCTCGAGCAACGCGGATGACAGTCTGCCGCTAACTGTCACGGTTGACGGCGAATGAGAAATAATGGAGCGAGGAAGGGAAATTTTTCGTTTTTTTTTTTTCTCAATTTTCCGAATTTTCCCGACACAATGGTCGACGATTACCGCGATAGCCCACACCGCACTCGCGGTGCAAATTTCTCGAGTTCGCGATGCATAACAGCGATACAAATTTCCCCGAGAGTCGTTGATAACGAGAACGAAAAAAAAAAAAAAAAAAAAGAAAAATGCGATTTCTTTTAATTGGAATTCGTTGGAATTCGAAGGAACAAAGATAAATGAATTTAAATCGGATGTATAGATCGACTTTTCTGGAATTCACGACGTTCGATCTACGTGTAGATCTGCATAATGATTCTTTAGATCTACGTAGATCTTAATTTCAGAAAATCGTAGATTCACCGAGATCTCAATTAGATCTATCCAGATCTAAATTAGATCTACCTGGATCTTTGTTGGATCTACTCAGATCTGAGTAAATCTACTGACAAACGAAGGTCCAACACGTAAAAGTGCTCGAACTAGGTCGATTCGAATTTTTGTGAATCTGCCGTTACATACGGAGATCTAGGCAGATTTACGATTTTCCAAAATTTAAATCTACGTAGATCAGATTTGATCTAAAAAATAACTACGTAGATCTAAATTAGATCTGCGTAGTTATTTTCGTTTAGATCTACGCAGTAAAAATTTATACCGACTTAGTTATATTTGTTTGGATCTACGTAGATCGAAATTGTGTGAAATCGTGGATTTTCCGAGATCTCAGGTAGATCTACCCCGTCAGATCTACTCAGATCTGAGTAAATCTGCTAAGATTTCAGTAAGTACTCGAATATGACATTAGGTTGACTCAAATATACGTAAATCTGCCTTTATATAAGGAGAATATCCAGGTAGATCTGCGATTTTCCAAAGCTTAGATGCACATAGATCAGATTTGATCTAAAAAATAAGCGTGTAAATCTTAATTAGACCTACGTGGTACAAATTTATATCGACGAAGTTCATTTTTTTTTTTTAGATCTACGTAGATCGAAATTGTGTGAAATCGTAGATTTTCCTAGATCTCAAGTAGATCTACCCAGATCTCCGTAAGATCTACTCAGATCTCCGTAAGATCTACTCAGATCTGAGTAAATCTACTGACAAACGAAGGTCTAACACGTAAAAGTGCTCGAACTAGGTCGATTCGAATTTTTGTGAATCTGCCGTTACATACGGAGATCTAGGCAGATTTACGATTTTCCAAAATTTAAATCTACGTAGATCAGATTTGATCTAAAAAATAACTACGTAGATCTAAATTAGATCTGCGTAGTTATTTTCGTTTAGATCTACGCAGTAAAAATTTATACCGACTTAGTTATATTTGTTTGTATCTACGTAGATCGAAATTGTGTGAAATCGTGGATTTTCCTAGATATCAAGTAGATCTACCCCGTCAGATCTACTCAGATCTGAGTAAATCTGCTAAGATTTCAGTAAGTACTCGAATATGACATTAGGTTGACTCAAATATACGTAAATCTGCCTTTATATAAGGAGAATATCCAGGTAGATCTGCGATTTTCCAAAGCTTAGATGCACATAGATCAGATTTGATCTAAAAAATAAGCGTGTAAATCTTAATTAGACCTACGCGGTACAAATTTATATCGACGTAGTTCATTTTTTTTTTTTAGATCTACGTAGATCGAAATTGTGTGAAATCGTAGATTTTCCTAGATCTCAAGTAGATCTACCCAGATCTCCGTAAGATCTACTCAGATCCGAGTAAATCTACTATGTTGTGAGTAAGTACTCCAACATGATATTAGGTTGACTCGGATATAAAAAAATCTGTCGTTATATACGGAAAATATCCAGGTAGATCGACGATGTTGTATGTCCTTAGAAGTACCAAAATCCTCGTTATAGATCTACTCGGATCTGAGTAAATCTACTGATGTTCTAGCAGACAGACGGAGCTCTGAATAAGCAATTATGTTCGAACATAACATTGAGTCGACTTGAATGTACGCTGATCTACCGTTATATTCCAAGATGTTCGTGGATCTGTGATTTTTAAAAATTAAGATCCACGCAGATGAAACCCGATCTAAAAAATAACTGCGTAGATCAGAACTTTTTTTCCGGTATACTAGCACGCGTAAGCGTCGAGCTCTCCCCGCATACCCGAGTAACCCTACACACACCCTCTCCAAACCACTCTCATACTCTCGCATTTAAAAAAAAAGTATATATATATATATATATGTACAATCGATTTATTATTTTTCTCGTATTCTTTTTTTTTTTAATTTAAAACATATACGCTACAATGTGTCAACGTGTAAAGTGGAGGGAAAAGAAGCGCGATCACGATAATTCTCGATGTATCAGCTCGAAGAAAAAGCGAGAGAGAGAGCGAGAGAGAGAGAGAGAGAGAGAGAGAGAGAGAGAGAGAGAGAGAGAGCCTTAAGAGCTGTGATATAGTCACCGGACTGCAGGTGTGTCTTCGTTCTTTCTTCATTTTAATAAATTTACTATACACATTATACGACGATAAGTGAGAAATTATGTATAGCGGATCAATTCTGTAAATAAAAATTTTTTTTTCTTTAATTTTAATCACCTTTTGATAAGATTCAAAGATCTGCCGAATCGCGCCCTCTGTTGGTCGTGAAATATGTACAAGAATTCGCGTCGCGAATTTTTACCCTCTCTCTCTCTCTCTCTCTCTCTCTCTCTGCCTTTTTTACTCATCTATTCACTTTTTATACTTCTTTTCATTCTTGATATTAGTTTTTCTTCTTCTTCTTCCTTTCAACTGCCTTCACGACCCTTCACTGCCCATTCTGTAATCACACCCGGTTGCTCTCTCACAAACGCGCTCAAATTAATAATATTGTTATGTTTATCGTTTACTATATATACCGTCGTGTTCTAAGATGATAAAAGTTCGTTTGCAATCGCTGTACGTAGTGAACGATGAGCCAGTCACTCTCTCTCTCTCTCTCTCTCTCTCTCTCTCTCTCTCTCTCTTTTTCTCTCTTTCTCTCTCTCTCTACCTCTCGTCTCAAGACGTCGACGCGTTATACGTTATTTGCACATTGCCCGATGGCTCATTCGAGCCCGATCTTATACGCTCCCCTCATATTTTTCAACGTGAATCAATAATTTTAGCTACCGCACAGCACGCGCGTTCCGATCATTGACTTGTCAGAGTCGCAGAGAATCAAGCCTGGCACAGAAACGAACGAAGATGAGCTTTTTCGGTTCTCGTTTATCGAATTCAAATGAGATTTTTTTTAAATGAAAAATTCATGTTTCGATTGCAATCGAAACTAATTATTGTTTTTGTTTGAAAAAAAAAAAAAAACAATAAAAACAATTTGTAAAATCTGTTTCGAATATTTTTGAACATACTTTGGGCGGGATTTCACAATTTTTCCCATCCCAAAATATGCCTCTTGTCCTTGCAACTTCCCCGATTCAACGAAATACTCTTGCGTGCACAGTTGCACTCACGTGTTACACTCTCGGCTTACCCTCAGGCTTATTCCTCATCCCCCGATTCACCGGTTTCACTCTCACCGTCACTCCCGTTTCCAAGAGATATTTGCCCTCCTCCGGCACCGACGAAACGCAGGCGCTCATCGCACCATTTATGATTTATCTCCCGGGTGAGCGGGGACAATCCCGACTGGTGCCCCTCACCTGAGCGATAGCTTTTCGTAGTCATATCAAATGTATGATTCTCATCTGTCCGTTCATGATACAGCCATTCTCTCGCTTCCTGCTCTCTTTGCATCGTCGTTTATGCTCGTCGACATCGACCTTATATGCGCGGGATGAGCATTGTTTACGATCGTGGATTGATGCTGGCGCATCGACATGAAAAGTGGAAAAACCGCACGTAATAGCGAGTAATCCGAGAAGAGCTCTTTTTGCGTCCCCGACCCTTCGGTCTGACACGTCTTTTCTGTTTTTCTTTCCCTATATTCGCCCTCATTCTCACTCCCATCCTCCCCTGCATCCCTCTCGCCATCTCCATTATTCTGCAATGAGAATTAAAAAAAAAAAAAAAAAAAAAAACCCAAACGAAATTTCATTAGAACACAAGGACGAAGCATACCGCAGATATTCATGCATCGATGCGACCGGAAAAATTTCATTGATGTCAACGCTTGCGCGGAGAAAAATCATCGCGAATGGGACAGAAAAAACGCTGTATACGCCCTCTCGATTGTGAGCCAGTGATATCATACATTAAACGATTGTAGAAATCATTATGAAGTTTGTGGTTCAAGTTACGATTATTCGTTATTGGCAATACATTTCCTATACGGAAGCGGTGATTATGAATGAATTCGATTTCTTTCTTTTTCAACTCCTAAAAATAGCGCATCCCCGATGTACATATTATATAAACAGGTGGCAAAACATTATTCGCAAAGTACGCACACGACTCGTGGAAAAATAATAACTTATATACGATAGGAGCGTTTAGCGATAGGATGCGGAAAACGGAAGAAACTCGTGCACGCACAAATATACACGGGTATGGTTTATGTTTACCGTCGACCAACCGGTTTTTCGAGAGCCCTCTTTAATATACGCGCGCTTTCAACTTTGTTGCGACTCGGCATTTACGCACATACATCGCGCGCCCAACCGGTAACTATAGCTCTCGCGCGGTACTTAAACATATACGCGCCTCGACATTTCGAACTTGTATAACAGCTCTTGTTGCCAGAGCACTTGTAATAGTTATCTTTTTTTTTCCTCCCCGCTATACCGCAATCATACCACACATATACAGTACGCTATCACGATGTTTGGGCAATGCGAATAAACACGCTCTTACTCTCCCAAAAGGCTGTAATTACCGCGCATATCGGCGACGATTGGTCGTTCATCGATAATGTCTACGAACTCTTGCTTTGAGGAAAGAGAAAGAGATGTGTTCATATGGCCCTCTCGATCGGAACAAACACTACGATTATCTTTGTGGCGATTACACCAATTGACCTAATGTTTAACGGTTTTTCTTTTAACCGCGTGCTCTAGCGAGTATGATAAAATGAAAACTTTCATCACATGCGCATTTGTTTCTCGTTAAATTGCTTCAAGGAACTCGTATCCCAAGATTCGATGGCAAGCATGTACATCGAGAAGGATGAATTTACTGGATTTAGCGATTGATAGTACAGCCCTCTCGAAGTGGTGTGAAAAATGGGAATAAAATTTTGCGGTTTGCCCGAAAAAGGATTCAGCTGAAAGTTAGTTATGAGTCTCGATATGCGTCCCAGAGCCGTGGCGTTGTCGATACGCGACGGGCTACCACTTGTTGCTCCTCCTGCCCATGTACTACCCGAAACATATATACAAATTCTATATAGATATCTAAAAGTTCTGCCCACGTATGTTTTATATTCCAGGTCGTGGTATCGTTTGACTTGCGAGTTGAACAAATCGTTGCGAGAGCGTTCTGCAGCGGTCCATTATATCCCGAAAAATCTTGCCATACGCGTGAGAAAGAATCAAGCGAAAAAAGAACCTTCCTTTCCCCCCCCCCCCCCCCTGAGGAATACCGGTAGGAGAAAAGGTGCGAGAGAAGAATTTTCTACTGTTCATCGTCTTTTAACACTATATGTGGTACGGGGACAGTAGGGCTGCGGCGAACTCGCAAAATCGTCAGAACAAAGAAAAGAGGAAGCGAGAGCCAGTAAGAGAGATGGATAAAGATAGATAGATAGAGAGAGAGAGAGAGAGAGTGAGAGAGAGAGAGAGAGAGAGAGAGAGAGAGAGAGAGAGAGAGACAGAGAGACAGAGATTCGCGTTCCGGGATGCCCGGGGGCCTGTGGATATATCCCAAATGCCTCGTGAGAGGTAACCGCGCAAAAGGCGAGAAAAGAACGCGTCCGGCCATATAGCCACCGCGCGAGAGGGAACGCACGAGGATTTATTAAGGAGGGATAAACGGCACGTATCTTCTCTTGCGCGTGGAATTCAGGCGTGCCACGGCCGTTATAAAGCCCCACGCGAGAAAGGGATCCACATGCGAGAGAAAGAGGTGGTGGCCGAGCGACCAAAGAACGAAATTTTATGCAGATATCCGGAGGAGATCGTGTAAATATGCCCGGATAGGTGCGAGAGAGGTTCCCGAGGTCGCGGTAGGACCGCGAAAGCAGAAATTTCATCTTGTATATCTACACACATATATATATATATATATATATATAACCCAGCACCACGACGATAGACGCGAGAGACTCGCAAAAATTGCTCTTCGAGAGTTTCTAACTGATGCGCTAACTGCTTAACTACCAATCTCCGCCGATATATCCCCCATTTCTCCAAGCCATGCGGATCTTGCAAAACGCTTCTGGTAGCGCAAGCTCGCGCGTATATATACACGATACATCGTTCACGCGCAGCCCACCTCAGGGAAAACATCACGTATAGAGAACTATCGGGGCAAACCACCCATCCTAAAAGGCAATTAAATATCCCCGGCGCTAATTGGCAATTACCAAGGCGACGGGACTCGCTTTTTTCAGCGTACGATAAAGGACGCCTGCTGTGGTTTCTCCAACGCGTGCTTATTGGCTGCAGGCTGCATCAGCAGCTTCCGACGCTGTACGATCTACGGGAGGATCGCGGACGCGTTGGTGTCGTCTTTTGAAAATACCTGAACGAGTGAGAAAAGAGAGAGAGAGAGGGATAGACGACATCAGAGAGAAACTCTTTTGCCTGCTTCTCTCTCTCTCTCTCTCTCTCTCTCGATCGTTTGCATTATCGTAGTAGTCCAGGTTGATGCAGCAGTCACTATCCGTATTATAATAAGCGCTAGAGAGGGCCACAGGGTTGAACGCAAGGCCGCGCGAGGATCAGCGAGAGAAAAGAGCGAGGTATGTCGGAGGTAGAAGAGCAGAGGAAGCTTTTCGACTCTTAAAGCGCTATACATACAGTTAGAGTGTGTGTGTGTGTGTGTGTGTGTGTGTATGTGTGTGTGTGTGTGTGTGTATGCGTGTGTGTGCGCGTATGTGTGCGTGTGTGCTTGACTGTGGATATGTGAACGACGAACGATGCAAGCTGAGGCGAGGTTAGACGGAGAGATGAGAAAAAAAAGAAGGACAAGGGGGGAGGCTAAAGGCGCGATCGTCCGAGAGCCGAGGTGACGACAGCGAAAACTAGTTTATTTGGGACGTGGCTATAAATTAGGATCAGATCGCCACCAGATAAGGGCATCCCGCTAACACCCCGCTCACGAGAAGATGCCACGACGTTGACCGGCCACCGCGGCCCTGCTTTATATATAAACACACACACACTTGATCGCCACACTTGGTTCATTCTCCCTTCTCTTCAGCCCTCAGCGACATTCTCTTTTTTTCTCCACTTGCGTATATATAAAGGCACACACAGCATGAGTGCCTCCTTGTGCCACCTCTATCTCATTCTCACTTTTTTTTTTTTTTTTAATCCTTTTTCCTTCTTTCATTCTCTCTCGACTCTGTTTCTTCTCTGTGCCCATCACCGCACTCTCTATGGTACGGAATCAGATACCTGCCGCTGTCGTAGCTGTTGTTCCTATATATATATACACGCATACAAACATATTCCATACATACACAGAAGCTCATTCAAAGAGCTCATTCTTTTCGTCATGATAATTTCATGAGATCCTCGAATAAAACGACGAGGATATTTGGAAAATATTTTTTGTCACCGTTTAATACATACGCCATTGGATATTTAGGTAGCCAAAGGCCCGCCAAGAGTGTGACCTCTTCTCGTGGCTGTAACGACTCGCGCGGGAGAGGCGCGAGTATGGTCAACCCGACATTCAGACGCACTAACGCAAGATTAAGCGACGGTGAGATCCGAGCTGTTGCGACAGAGAGCATAGAGCTCTTTGAGAGGTCCTCTCGCGGTGACCAAAAGCTCGATAGACACACGGGGAGCAGCGAGTCGGAGCGAGAGTGAGCGAGGCAAACGCGCGGTGATTCCATTCACCGATTGAAATCTATGTCCATTTGTCACTGTCAACGAGGTGGCGATAGCCAGGACTCTCTCTCTCTCTCTCTCTCTCTCTCTCTTTCTCTAGCCGCGTGTTTCGGTGGTTGCTCTGTCGTTGGTTTATACGGTGATGTCTAAGCCGAATAACCCGCATACCGGCAAACACTATAACTTTTACCACAATCGGGCACACGACGATGACGAGAGCACCGCAAACTAACGCGAACATTATCATTTCCGTTCACGAGAGTCTTGATAACGAAAATGCGAATAATGATCAATCGACTCGCTCTGCCGAATTATTCTACGAATTACGAACTATTGTCCCGTGTTTGTCTAATCGGTCGCAACGGAATGCATGCGTGCTGAGGATTTAATGAAAAAAAAAAAAAAAAAAAATGAGCTCACCTGTTGAGAAATTCAGAGATATTGGTGATCAAGAGTGGCTGAAATGATCGATGCCGATCTAGACCGGTGAGACAAAACCGTTGGTCATTGGTTGTGACCTGGAACAAGACGGACGCTGATGCTTAGCATGGAGTGAAGAAAAAAATGGAAATAAAGTTTCCAAAATAAATATACAAAGTCATTTTTCTAGCTGCGTTTGGACAGTTATGTGTCTGTCGAATGAAATCGTGGTTATTTGATTTCTGACAAAATTTCTTTCACATCGTATTCTTCCGTAGTCGCTGAAGCTCTAAAAAAGGAAGCTTGATTCACGAGGCTGCAATTTTATTTGGAATTGAACACAGAGCTTCTAAGGCAGATCATTGTAATAACAAATTTTTGCATCATTTATTTTCCTTTAACGGCAACTTTCAAAGGTATCACAAAACGCAAGAATATTGCGACGAACCAAACGACACTCTACGAGCTTAGGCTGCTTTTTTAAATGTAACTTTCACGCACATCTGCTCAGATCTGCTTCAAAATGAGCATTTTTTTTAAATTGCCGACTTCTCGCTACTAATTGTCCAAATTCACATTCTCTAATCGTCAAAATACATACAAATATGCATATATATATATATATATATATATATATATATATATATATATATATATATATTTCAAAGCTAATGCATTTTCCCAGAGCGAAATTTTAAATAAATGCAACAAACGTCACTCACCCCTTGTAGAAAGGCTTGAATGCCGTTGTGGACTCATTGGCAGGCAGATTGGCGGTGCTCTGTTGATGTAATATCGAGGTCTGATTCAGCGCTGAAAAATCTTTATGCGGCGAGGTCTGAAGTCGTGATGTGAACGACGAGACGCTGCTCGCGGAGCCCGAACTCGTGGAAAGATAACCATTCGACGAGCCAGCCGCGTGTCCGTTTCCGGGATAATGGGCGGACGTTATGTTGCTACTGGAAGCGGTGGTTGCTGCGCCACCAGGGCAATAAGCCCCCGGAGGTACCTGGATCACTCCGTTCGGCGTTCCGACTTTCATGCTCGGCGGTGTCTGGGGCGGCGTATCCGTCCCAACCTCGGGAAACCCCGCCGCTGCCGAGGACGATGCGCTCGATGACGAGCCGGACGATGAATTTGGATTGTAATGAAGCTGTCCGCCCGTCGATGAGCTCAGAAAACCACCGTATCTCGTGCTTGCGCTTGAGTATGGAGCAGTCGCTGCGGCCGATGGACTCATCGAGGCTGCCGATGGTAGAGCGAAAGAGTTCAAGCCAGCACCGGCTCCGCCGCTCGTACCGAGCCAAGGCTGCTGCGACTGATGATGCGTCTGGGCCGTGAGATGATGCTGATGCTGTTGTTGCTGTTGCTGCTGATGATGATGCTGATGATGATGATGATGATGATGCTGATGGGGATGTTGATGCTGATGCTGCAGTTGATGATGCTGATGATGCTGCTGATGCTGCTGAAGACCGTAATGTTGATGATGCTGATGCAACTGATACTGCTGATGATGAGGATGGCTCGGTGGTGGAGGTGTTTTACAAGCTGCCGTATCGGCGAGTGACCAGATTTTCGGCTTAGTCGCTGGTATTGGCACACCACCGGCGCCAGCGCACTCGGATTTTACGACCTCATCTTTCAAATGATCCTCGTAGCCTTGATGATGATGATGATGATGATGATGCAACTGTTGCTGTTGCTGCTGTTGCTGCTGCTGCTGCTGCTGCTGCATCGTATGATGAAACGAGAGCTCGGGTCGTCGGGGATCGTCCTCGAGATCCAGATCATCATCGTCATCGAGATCCTTGTCGTGCTGAAGATGTTCCGCCTTTACGTGCCTCATAGGTTCTGCAATTATACGAGGATTACACGTGTTTCCTCATAATCCAAAGCTGTTTTTTTTTTGCCTTAAACCTCGAGAGAAATCCGTTTGGTAAATGTAAAATCTCCAAAATCCGTAGATGGATATGTCCTCTAGCTGAGAGTCTGGGGTTCTGACAAAGTGCGGGGAGAACTAGTGACGTCTGCAAGTCAATCCAACCCCCCTGCTCGTTAATTATTGGCCAGGACTACGAGGACGGCTAAATATGTGTGTTTGTGTGTGAACGTGTGTGTGCGTGTGTCTGTGTATGTGTGTGTGTGTGTGTGTGTGTGTGTGTGTAAAGAGAGCTGGCTCACGCTGCTCCGTGGGGGAGCTTTCTCGTGGCATCGCATGGCAATATTGCCCGTTAATGGTTTATAGTCCCTGGTGTGAAAGTGAGATGCACGATGCGTGTCATTGCGGGGGAAACACCGCGGGAAAGTAACACTCCTACTCTTCGCGATTTTCTACCCCTCTGGGTTTCTGAAAAGCACCGCGTTCTGCACTATATACGAGAAAAGCTACCAGAGAACGAGAGCTTCTCTTCACACCCTCTATCCTCTATGAACGTGTATATGTATACGTGTATACGTCTATATATACAAGCCGTAGGGGATGCTGTGAAAAAAACGAGGGTGCGAAGGCTGCAACCACTTTGGGGCGCGAGAGATTTCGGATTCCCCGGGGGTTCCGTGGCGAGATACATCTTTCTCTCTTATTCTTTTATATACAACCTACTCTAGTGTGGATCCCCGTCGGTTACGAGCACAGACAATCACACGTATAAACACGAGGATACACTTCTCCGGGACTCGCTCTCTTTCTCCATCTCTCAATCTCACCCCACTTTTCCACGAGATTCTCTCGCACACGCAGCCGACGCGCTCTCGAGAAAAGGCTCGGTCGTATATAGCCGATACCTAGAGCCAGTCAGCCAGTCAGTCAGGGGTGAGAATTTCATTAAGAGGTTCGAATGAGTCGGGCCGAGGGTTTACTTGATGGGTCGTCAAGTGATAATTCTCAAGCAGGGGTAGCAGCGAGAGGAGTAAAATAAAGAGAGCGAGAGAAGGACGAGCGTTCGAGGTGGAATCGGCGCAGTGACGCGTCGGAGAAAGATAGAAAACGCATCGTTTTCGACGATATACTTGGGGTTGCCGCTTGGTGTGCTGGCGCGCATCATCCCCCTCTGGCTCTTATAAACGAGAACCTTATGGCCCAACTAAACAGATACTATATACCACCATTGAAGGCTCTACGAGTCCACAAGTGGCCCTTTAACTTTTGACCCTCCTTTTATCAGCGCTTAATCGCCGTAATCTTCGACCCATCGTGATATATACACGAGAACACCGCACATTTTCAGAATAATATAACTTTACGAATTAAACCAATTGTTCATGCATATTATGCGACTTCGCCGATAAATTTCTGTCTGATACGTGGACACATATTATATAAAATGCGACTATGACATGTGACAGTCTACGTGCGTTGAGAGTGGACATCGATAGTTGAAGTGAAGGATCAGCGGGATGAGCGCTCTGAGATGTTGGGGGAATATGTGCGGTGTGCAGTACGGTAATGGTAACTAGCAGGAAAGATTCTGGCCCGAGGGAGCAACGGTCCAACGACGAGGACCAGAGCAGAGAGAAGAAGAGTGAGAGAGGTGGATTCGTATATTGGGCTTCTCGCTCGCTCTGTGAGACTATTCTCGTCTCGCCGCGGGCGCCGATACATCACCGTACCTCGAACTACATTGTCGAGAGTCTACATACATGTACATTATCGTACATACCTGTATTCAATGTACATAAATTTGTATATACGGTTGTATGTATACGTCTGTTCGCCGTTGTGGATGTACAATACATAGGCTGTTGGGACTGAGTGTATCTGTATTTTGTTGCTATTGGTAGTGCGGATGGCTACGCGGACGACCGCACCCTCTGGCCTCAGGCACGAAATTCGCCTGTACGCTTCGGGCTGAGGGTGTTTACACGTACGCATTGCGAGTAACGATGTCGAGAAATTCCACGAATATCATACTATCGCTATGTATATGTATCAAAGTTTCAATTCATTGACTGCTAGCAAATAAAAAGAGGTGCCTCACATAACTTTGCCTATCAAATTTTGTGGATTACGCCCTTTCGTTGGTTATCAGTCGATGTTTTATCTACGAATCTATATATACGTAATATTATACATGTACTTGTGTGTAGCGCACTCCATGAGGTTCAGAGACGCACGCGCGAGCACTGCGCTATACAGCCAATTCCGATAGAGCTAGAACGTGACGCTCCCCTATGGTTTATACTACTCCTCTCTCTTTCTATCACTCTCTCTCTCACTCTCTCTCCCTTCTGCCCTTTACGATTCCACAGCAAACGCGAGCGTCCATCTCCTCTCCCGTTTGCCTCTGCTCTCTCAGCTGGCCACCGGCCGCAAGGCAACCCCAGGTCCTGGCAATTTCCAACCCAAAACCCATTAATCTCTCTCTGTCTCTCTTTCTCTCTCCAGGACCGCGCAACCCGCAACCCGTCACTGTGTTTACCCACATGTGAAGCATTATATGAGTCCACCACCGCGATATATAGTGCTGCCGATACGCCCGGTCGAATCAAGCCTCCATTGCCAACACCTCCATATGTGATTCACGAATGAGAAATTTTCGAAGAGAATTCCCCCTAATGGGAATCTTGAACTACGTGTAGTAGAAACGGTTCGAATGTGATAAGACTGTAAGGTGTATGCCGCGGTAGAATATATGTGCCACCGTTGAAATAAAAAAAATCGTTCAATTTATCGACAAAATTATTATTAATAATTAGGCCCAATCCTTTTCATGCCAGAATAATTTTGCGCGTCGCAATAAAAATTCTTCCTTCCTTATCACAGAAACTTAATTGAAAAAAGCAAATAATGGAATAAAGAAAAGGTTTCTTTTTTTTTCTTTGCAATAGCGCATGATGGACTGGGTATACTACGTGAATAATTGTTGAAATGCATGAAAAATTCACAGACTGATGAATAATAATAATTAATATTGTGTCTGCTGAATGCCTCGCTATCGAGAGCTCACTGCGATACATGGATAAACGTTTTTTTTTTTAAGCTGATATGCCCGATATAAATCGCTGGTTTTGAGAAGGTTCCAAGTATGACATTAATTATAAATATTATATCGACCGAAATTATTCTCAATCATTCGAAAAAAAAAAAAAAATAATAATCGCCTTTTAGCTAATCCCCAATCGAGACACTCGAGATCGCAGATGAAAATTACATGACTTACCATTGTCATCGATATTTCGTCTCGCATCGTCGCAAACTCTATCGCTTCTGCTGTCAGCTATACTGTCGTCCTTGTCCTTGTTGTCCTCGGAATCCGTCAGCACGGCGTCGTCGTCGTCGTCCGTTTTGTTCTTCGGTTCCCACGTCATTTTGTTCTCCTTCTTGAGACGTCTTCGTGCATTTGCGAACCACGTCGATACCTGAGTGAGCGTCATTTTCGTAATAATGGCGAGCATGATTTTCTCACCCTTCGTCGGATATGGATTTTTCTTGTGCTCGTTTAGCCACGCTTTTAGCGTCGCCGTAGATTCTCTCGTCGCGTTTTTTCGTCTTGCCGCGAGATCGTAACCCGCGCCGTATCTGAAAATTAAAAAAAAAAAAAAAAACGATTTTTCTTCCTCACTCCATATTGAGAAATTCATGTTTCAACTCGACTAACGATCGATTGGCATAGAAACAAGCCAAGAGTGAAATGCGAGATAAGCAGATTGGATTGTCGAAGATATATAGAATTTATTTGAGTAAAAAATTTATCGATTACAGAGTCTTATAATAAGCTAGGCTACTATATGTCCAGATTCCTGACCGTTTAAGAAAAAGGTCGCACTCCGATCGCGCAAATTCATAGCGATGTTGGTCCTAGCGATGAATTAACGATGTTTCGCTGTTGATCGTTGTAAACGTATTTGCCGATAACAGAGAATTTGCCTTACATAGCTTGTGTTCACGGTAAAGATGAATAACTTTATTTGAATAAAAGATAAATTCATCCCGCATCTCGTCACAGGTGGCCAAGAGATTGATCGAAGCAACTCTCCCTTCCCTATATATTTTTTCAGAATAGTATAAGTAGGTCTATATTGAATTACGCTTATCGTATCATATAGGCGAGTCACCATTGGCACTTCGAGAGTCATTTTGACGATGATTTATCTCGTCAAACTTGAGAGTTTCCCCGCTGGGATGTATTCTCAGTGGATTTCCAAGAGTCCTGTATGACGAGGACATCAAGAGAGAGAGAGAGAGAGAGAGAGAGAGAGAGAGAGAGAGAGAGAGAGAGAGAGAGGTTCGACGATGCGTGCGCGTAGCGCGTTACCCGGACGAACACGCCCTCATACCTAAACACCACACGTTTCATCGCCCCTTCCCGCCGTTTTCTATATATACACGGATATACCCTGTAGCTACCAGGCTCTCTGCGTGCACTCTGCTTCACTCTCAGCAACGTCTCACCCTCTCAGGGTCACCCTCGCGTATACCGGGGCGAACATCAGTGTAGAAACTCGGCGAGGGTTGATACGCCGACGGCAAATATATACGAGAATAAACCACCCTACACAGTGGCGGCGTGATTCTATCGAGGCTTCCAGAGGTACATACAGTTGTATGTATACATATATGGGCGGGTGTATATATGTATATGTACTCTCCCGCTGCCATCCGCTGCGTTCACTCTCGCCATAATGGCGATTCGATCGATCCCCCTTTCCGCCAACGACGTCGTCGTCGTCGTCGTCGTCGTTGCCGACGACGTCGACGTCGCCACTACCGCACGAGAGGACGTCGTCTCTATATTATGACCACAGAATTCACTATTCACTAGAGAACATAGTGCTAATACAACACGCGTGAACTCTATCAACTCCCGAGTGTATTTGTAATACTGCTTGGCTATCAGGAGAAATCGAGTTCTTCGAGGAGAGATGGACATAAATTCAATAACGTATACTATATACATAAGCACATAGTACTGCGGTATCATGGACAAACGAGTACCGGAAGTTGGCTCTTACCGGCGCAGCGATTGTACGCGGACAAAAACCGGAAATAAAAATTCTAGGGTGTAGACGAGATAGAGGCGTTGTTGATTCAGCCATTTACCCAACAAACGGCGAAACGATGTATAAATCGAATCGCCCCGAAACGAGAACGATTAGTTGGCCACTTTCATTGGGCAAACAGAAGAATTAAGCTGTCCCCTTCGTTTCTCTGTGTCCGCGCAAGATTGCCCGATGACTCGACAAACTTACCGGCCTGCGAGGGGGCAACGGGAAAAGAATGAAAAAAGGAGCGAAGTAGATGAAGGAAAAAAAAAATGCGGGGCACCTAGCCAAGGGGATATCCTTCTCTCTCGTATAACGACGAGAAGAAAGTGGGTGGGCTCCCTTTTCACCCTCTATTAAACTCCCTCCGGACAAGGGAAAGGCGCGGCGGGTTTTGCCGAAGTGCCGGAACCGCACAACCACCGTTACGACGATTCTACTGCCATCAGCAAGAGAAACCCCACGAGTTTCTATTCATCTCTCTCTTTCTCTCTCTTTCTCTTTTGTTTCCTCCCGGATAGTATAAAACGGATTTTGGTTCATCAACGTCATCACTTTACTCGGCGGAAAGGTGAGATGAAAAAAAAAAATAGGATAAGAAAAGAAGAGCGAGGAACCTAAAAAAACATGAAGTCTTGGGAAGCTCGTCACTGCGAGAGGGCCCTTATCGATCAAACAACGCATTCCTCTTACTCACTGGACCCCGAATTACTTCGCGACTTATTCGTGTCGTTTCGAGCGATTCTACGTCGCAACTTTAAGGCCTACGACCCGAAAGAATCGAAATGATAAGTATTACCGGTTCGCGTTTACCTCCATCATTAAATTAATTGCGTTAAACCTTTCTAGCGAGTTTAATAAGCGATAGTGGCCAACAAAAATTTTCGTAACGACCAGGAGCTTAAAATGGGAGAACGTATACGCTATTAAGTTAACCTCAATGGGGTCCGGGTACGTGTATATAAACGTGTATATGGTGAATGAGGGCTTGAAATTTAGAAAATAAAAGAAAAAAATATATATATGGGGAATCGTCGTCGTCCGCGATTTCTCTCATGTGTTTGCCACGAGCAGAGCGTAATAGTCGGTAGGTGGAGGATGCAATAACGATATTGAAGCTCTCTCAAAGCTAAAGGCTTCGGAGGATATGGTATAATAGCAGAGAATGAGAACCGGCAGAGAGCCAAAGAGAAAGAGAAAGACAGAGAGAAACAGAGAGAGAGAGAGAGAGAGAAAGAGAGAGAGAGAGAGAGAGAGAGGGCTCAGAGGGAGAGCAGCACTCTGCACTCGACCGACTCATTAGGGGCTTTGCATATGATGGCGTCAACCGCTCGAAAGGTTAACCAATATTGGCAGAACCGGCGTAATTACGCAGCCTCCCAGGCTGCGACTAGCGCGTATACCTAAGCCTACATAGCAGAATCCGTATCTATACGATATACAACCGTGTATAGCCACTCTACTATATAATACGACGCAGTATATACATATATGTATGTTATTTATTTACTATAGGCGGAGCCTTGCGCAATAGTAACCGTGTTTGCTCCATGTCGAGCAAACGTTATACGCTCTGTCTAGGACTAGACGCACAACACATCTCCGGACCCCTCTCTCTCTCTCTCTCTCTCTCTATTCCCTCTGTACTCACGTGTCTACTCTGCATCCTACAATGCCATACCGTGGCTTCATTGGATGTAATATCTATTCAGACCTCAGATGCTTGGAACGAGAAATACACCGGTTAATCGCGGTCATCGACCGTCGGTTTGAGAGACCAAATATAATATCTTCCTCGCAGAGGAAGCTTCGCTTAAGTGAGAAAAAAAATCGTCATATTCTCGCTAGTGTTGAAAAATTTGGTCACATTTAATAATTCTCTAATGGATTGTATGACGAAATATGTTTGATATTAAGCTCGACGAGAATCAATGAGAGAGATCAAACATCTGATGGAGTTCTTTTTTTGTTTGAAAATGACTGCAACGTATTGAGTGAACTATAAACGTTCTACATCAACGTATACTGACGCATTGAGTTATCGATCCTTGAAAAGCTGACAGATGTATGAATGTAAAGAAAACCGATTTTTTTCTCCACGATACCGGCTAAGGAAAGGAGCTTAGAAAAGTATAAATAAGTTACTTGCGCCCAAAACAATTGGAGTTTATATTGCCGCGATGTGGAATAGCAGCACTCCATTCAGGCGAATGCGTGACATTGATGTGTGTGTTGATTTTTTTTTTCCCCTATCAATTGCTGAAATTGCATAGCGCATTGATGTGGATGTTTGATATAAAAGTGTTTTCATATACGAGTATGAATATTTTCGACATGACAGTGTGAATTCAGCCACGATTTCTGTAAAAAAATTATATTTTTTTTCCATTAAATTTGCCATATTATAAGCTTTACCATAGGTGTTCGGTACATATATATGTTCATTCTCCCGTACGAAAATTAATTATGCGCCCTCATTTTGAATAACCATCCAACGATTCAATTGTATCGTTGGTAGAAAATCAAACTGCAATAATTGCAATTCATGAATTCGTGAAAATTGATCTCCGAGAGTTTCGCTGAAAACACAATTCCTAAAAAAAAAAAAAACAAATATCTTGCAAGACTCTTTTATTCATATCGAAAGAATAAAGCGATAAATTCGAAGTAGCCCTTATAAATTTATGTTTGCTGCATGTGCCGAAAATTTCCGGTACTCGTCACAAGTGCCACTAGACTTTCCCCGCTTTTGTGAGCACACAGTGTTCATGTATATACGACAGAATTGAGGGGTTGCGAGAGAGTTACTCAACTGAAGGATCAACATCAAGCCGAGATTGCCAGTCACAGCTATACGTATGTTGCTTCGCCGAGGCAAAGCTGTCCGAAGACTGATGGGAGGGCAAAGAGAATGGAGCGAAAAAAAAAATGAAAAAAAAATACGAAAAAAAAAACCACCTCCTCGAAGACGATGGTGGTCGAACAAGCACCGATAGACGTTCGCGCGCGCGCGCGCGCGACCAACCCTGTACACTCGTATACACACGGAAAGAGCACAGGGGCGGGGGGGTAGCTTTTCTATTCCCTCCGGGAAATCGTAGAGGATAGATGGAATGAGAACTTTTATCGAATAGCCAGAGTGTTGCGGAGGCACGCCTCCAAAATATCAGTTCACCGCGCGCGAGCAGCCCGAGTGAGCTCCGCCGCCGCACCGGAAACAACTCGAGCGTGCAACGATAGCCTCGATTGCCGAGGGTGACTTCGGCAATGGCAAAGAGCCATGCGATTTTTCCTCTTTCACATACGTTATACACAATCTCGCTACTATACTGCGCGGTCTCTCGGTTACACACAGAACCCTTCAAAACGACAACAATTTCCATTGACAATACTGTTTTTGTAGCGAACCGAGAGTGTCACGACGACGATTTTCGCGAATCCCATCCTTGAAGCTCACGCGCGGTATTCGACGTTGCCAATAAATGCATTGCTCGATAATGAGAAACAATTACGCCAAGATTGTTATACAACCGAATCTTCTTATTGAAACAAAGAGCAACGATCCAGAGAGGTTAAGCGCATCGAGCGCTGATAAAAGGGCATAATTATGTTTATTCATGAATTTGTGAACATTATCTGCAGTAATTTGCTCAACATTTTGTTTGCCTTTTTTTTTAATCTTTCATCCTTAATAATGAATACTGGGGGTAATTCAGCGACTCCACTTATATGGTCGCGTGCAAGGCTTCATATAGTAAATCCTCAATTATCCCGTCGTCATGTAAAATTAGCTACTCTGTAATCGAACGAAATTTTCGAGGAGGATCGACAATTTTTATGTTATTGGCAGTCGCATGATATTCCTGAGTCCAACGCATAGTTTCAAAATAATTAGCGCTTACGCATTCAAGATACACCCAGTGAAATTACCCCAAATGTGAGCATATTAAACATTCATGAAAGTTCTACAAGGTACTTTAAATGTCTCACTTTTTTGTTGTTGTTGTTAAATTTGGTAAAAAAAATTGACTGTTTTCACATCAACATACGAACAATCGAGAGTTTTATAACTTACGTAATTGAATGTATAAATCTCACGTTTACACGTATTATCTCGTCTGGCTCCGACATTTCTTCATATCGCATACGAACAAAAAGGGTTACAACAAGCGTATTCCGGTACAACGAGACTCGGAAATCTCGGGCTGGCTCGATTCGAGCTGGAGCAGCAGGATTTTGCAGATGAATTGCAGGCGGACGATAGAAACAATGACGCTTCGTTGCTTTCTCATGAGGTTCATATATGCTGTTGGGTATCATGGTACAGAGTGTAGTGTATATACGACGTATATAATAATAACGGAGAGTCTGATGGCTGACCGTTCGCTTCTCTATATATCCCTGGTCACTCCTGGGCTCTCCCGTCGAACTAAACCGAATGGCCGAGAACGCGCGCGAGCTTGCCCGTCGGACAAAGGACAGAGGGATCCTCACGTATAATTATATATATACATATATATGTATACAGAGTGCGTATATAAGGGGAGCGCACACAGAGGGCAGCAGTCAGGCATGGAAAACGCGAGGATGGGTTTGCCGCTGGAGTATCCTACGGAGAGAACGGAGGATGAGAGTAGGTATTATTAAGCAAGTAAATTAATAGCGGCTTTGGCAAAGGTCTCGGTAGAGCGCGGAGCAAGAGTCGAGAGGCTCGCGAGAGGGTGGATTCCGAAGCACGATAAACAATGCCAACCCTTCCCTCATATATGTATATACATATATATACATATTCAAGAGACTATGGATTGCAGTAAGGATTGTTGGGGGTAGAGAAGCGATGTCTGTGTGTAAACTGTACGTATATACAGATGTACAGTCACCAGTGTGTGTGTGTATGTGTGTGTGTTGATATGTGAATCTGGGTAGTCGGATGAGATCGTATGAGTTTGGCAATGAAGATGATACTGGAAGCTTGGCTAACACGTGAACATGAGTGTATTGCAAACACATTCAAGAGATATGGCAATACACCCATAATAAAACCATGTGTATATATATACGTGTCTCTTTGCGTGCGTGCATGAGTGCATGTGTGTATGTGTGTATGTATGCATGGGGACACGACACGCTTGCTAAGTAAAGCAAGCACCTGTGGGACTCTGGGTTTGTAACGTGTGTGCTGGAGGGAGCTCCTCGACGGTTCGTTGGGCGTGAGTGTACGGGGAGGTTCGCTTCTGGATTGTATGTGTATGTAGGAGAGATGGGGAGAAGATCCATGTGCAAGAGGAGGCTCACGGCGAGCATACAGTCAAGAAGTATAAGGGAGCTTGCAAGAGAGAGAGAGAGAGAGAGAGAGGGAGAGTACCGCGTAGTGAGGGTGGAGATCGAGTGCCCTGGCAAGCAGAGAGAGAAAGAGAGAGAGAGAGAGAGAACGAGAGAGAGAAAGGACGAAAAGGTGAGTGAGAGGATGCGAGCGGGGTAAACCCCGGGAGGAAGCCAATCAATAAACTCGCTCACTCGCACTCACTCCTCTGTGCGACTCTGGATATGGATACATCGTGGTTGTGTAGAGCATACTAGTACGTGCGGTGAAACCCGGAGGTGGATATATATATATATATATATATATATATATATATATATATATAATAGTATAGTGGAAGCACTCTCTGCTCTTCTGTCGTGGAGCTCTCTCGTTCTCCTCTCCCGTACATATACCGATGCCAAACTAGCTAGAGCGCGAACCGGCGAAGCCTCCATTATGTACGCCCACTCGGGGCCCTCGGCGGTTACCTACAGCCATTTTGTACGTACCAAAACGTAGACTCGTACTGTCCTCTCGTACGTATACGTACGATCCTTAAAAACAGTATAAAGTGGTATGTGCGACACTATATGTATATACATATATATATAGATATATGTATATACTGTACAGTGAAAGGTATATCGATAAGATAGGAGATACGGTGCTTGTGTGGCCAGCCACCAATTATGAGCATCGTACGTGGCGAATGCAGGGATGAACACGCATTTTATTTTTATGAGGCAATCATAGAAAATAACTGTTTTGACGTATTTATTGATTCAGATCTTTTTTTTCATCAAACAGTTGTTCTTTCATTAATTGGTTAGTTTTATAATTATATCGATTGAAAATAATTAACGATAGATATTACTTTACAATCCATCGCTATTGCTTTAGCTTGAAGAAAAAAATTCGATGTTGTCGAGTCACTCTTGAATTTTTCAAATAATTCAATTTTTTTCGTATAATTTTAACGATAAAATGCATCTAACTTTCAATGGATTTTTTTTTTTTAAATTGGACGAATCGTCGAGTGACTCGATCAATTCGAATTATTCGAAAATAATCGACAACCCGAATCACTTGAAATAATGTAGGCACATTTACCGAAACAATTATTCGTAATGAATGTCTCAAATTTGTGAGATAAATGATTTTTCATTGAATCGATCAATTGCGCCAAGTGATTATCTCGCATTGGACAAAAAAAGAAAATCGGCTTTGCCGATAAGAGCGTTCAATTGGTGCGTTATCGTTGCGTTTAGCCTCTTTTTGGGGCTGCACTCTGATTTGATAGAATTGGGACAATGGATTCGCGGAGATACTTTTTTGCCAGGAGCTTCAGCGTGTGCGAGCAAAGATGAGAGAAAAGCTGGAAGCGTGTGCCTGAATTCACGGGGGAATCTCGTCGAACGTGTAGCAAGAAGAGGGACGAAGAGAGAGGGAGAGAGAGATAGGGGAAGAGAAAAGATTGGTAGGATGAGAGGAGAGGAGGATATATAGAGTGAGATGAGCTCTCGAAGCAAGATCGAAGGGAGGCACCGATTCGAGGAATCCTTGAAGCTCTTCTCGGATTCTCCCTTGCGCTGAACGGGCACGGGGGGGGGGGGGGGGGTATAGAATCGGGAGAGGGACGAGACGAGAGGAAAGTCTCAACCCGCGTGAGATCCACGGCCGGCGTTGAACGAGACACGAGGAATCTCGTTACGCGGGTCTTCCCAAATCCCCTTTGGAGCGAACGCTCTCTCGCGTCTCCTCTTCGGTTCTCTCTTTCTCACTTTCGATGAGAGAAAAGGACCGCGAATTCTCATCGAAAGGTATACCTCGTCGGTACGGAATAGCCTGACTGGATAGCCCAGGCTCAAAATCCGAGCGATTATATATACCCTTCGGATATATTTGTCGTTCGCCCCGAAAACTCGAATTTAGACCCTCACTATATACGTTTGTATGTGAAAAGATGTTTTTTGTTTTTGACGATGAAGATATACCAGTTTGAGGGAGAGGTGAAACAAAAAAAGAAAAAAAAAAAATGAAAAGAATAATAGTCCCTGCCCTCTCATCGACGCTCTTGTCGCGAGTCCACAGAGCGATAAGATAGCGTAACGTAGTACTCGAGCTCTCATTATTTTCGTATGATTGTGCGTATGGACGATCGTCGAGGACATTTCGGTATCCTGAAAATACGAATTTTCGACTATTCTATGCACTCACGCGCACTACCAATAACTAAAAGATCACTGGAGATAGTAATAGCCACACAATTAGTGTGTGCTTTATGATCTTTATGCTTTCAGCAATAAACATTTCTTCGATAAGATATATTTTACAATGGCTTGTCGCTGCATCGACGACTTTCAAGCAAAAACAATAATGTGTTAATTAGTTAATTAATAATGTGTTAGTAGAGCAGTGAAAAAAAATCGAAAATTTTCTTTTGTAATAAAAAATAAAAAAAAAATTAAAAATGAAAAAAAGCATCGAAAAACGACAGTGCGCGCTCGGGTGCAACTTCCTTCTCCAGTTTCACATAAAACGGGCTTATAAACAAAAAAAAAAAAATCTAAAAGGAACGAAAGACGAGTAGCGCCCGACGGGGATTAAGACGCTTCTGCGTACATAATCCTCGTGTCGTCCACGTGAAAACGCTTCTTGTCGCGATATTTACTTGCTTCTTCGTGTCGCAATGTAAATTAACGTTGTGACAAGAGCGATAACAAGGTGTATGTGTCGATACACACGGCTGTATTACATATCGAAGGAAAGAGTTGGCAGTGTAAAAAAAAAAAAATCGACATACCCATAAGCCGCGAGGGTTGGATCGTAAGGGTAGTATCCAGTCGCTGCTGGCTGAAGTGCTGCGGTGCCCCATGCACTGCCCATATCTGCCGTCATTCCCATTCCCGTCGCGTCCTTCAGTCCGTACGGGTTTCCCTGCAATACATCAAAACATTGATATATCCCAACTCGGACATAAATCTCCATGATCGTCTGCTCTAGCGGTTATACGATGTATCGTATATTTCACGCAACGGTATACAGAGATTGCCGAAATTATTTTACAATATTTAGTACTTTTTCTCCTTCATAGAGTAATCATTGTTCTCATAAAGAATAAAAACAAGTCTACAATGCTACTACTTTAAAAAAATGCCTGATGTATGTAGGTGTGTGTGTGTGTGTGTGTGTGTGTGTGTGTGTGTGTGTGTGTGTGTGTGTGTGTGTGTGTGTGTGTGTGTGTGTGTGTGTGTGTGTGTGTGTGTGTGTTCCGATTTGACAATTTTCGAACCTTTTATAATGCTTGGGACTTGAAATAACAGATTGAAATTCAGCACCGAATTGGAGCTTTCAGACCTCCATATATTGTTTGTTTCATGTGGAAATCGATGAATGCAAATTTCATGGATTTTCGAAGTTTTCGCCAAGTCTATGCGAACTCTCTAACGTCGGATGATTTCGAGTTATCAAAATTATATACGTATAGAATAATATCTATCGAAACTATACATATAGGTAGAGAAATATTTTGTCATTTTGAATTTTTCGAACGATGTCCGTTAACGATCAAAATCAAGTGAGCTTCGATCTGTCAATATGTAATTTTTTTGCATGAATGAAGTGGCGTTCGATAGCAAATTTGGTATGAAAATCAAAGCCACTGAGATTTTACACTATCGTAAATTTTCCAAGATACGATTCGAACCTACAAAATCGAGTATACAAAATATCTACCATAAGCCAAAAAAAAGGTCGAAAAATATGTTCTTATTTAAATTGAGCAGTTTTCTTCAAATGGCCTGACATTCAAATACAAATAATCTTCACACTATTCAAAAGAGAGAGAGAGAGAGAGAGAGAGTAGAAGAGTGAAAAAAGGTGAAAATTCAATCTTCCACATTGTTTTCTCCAAATTTTTTCGGAAATCATAAAGCATCGCTTATAAGAGAGCCAAATTTGAGAATGCTCATGGAGGAAATTTTTTAAATGGGCAAGAATTATGCGAAAGCAATCTGCAACTTTCAATTAGCACTTATTTAGATAAAACTAAACGGCCACCACATTTTTGAAAATTGATTTTGCATCGGGCATTATCATTTATCTCATTATCTCAAGACGGCCCTGCCAATTAATAATCACAAGCCATGACATTCGTCGGACTTCTTCAATAAAGCACGGCCGTATAACACAACAGAAGAGTTGGGAGGGGGATTTCGTGGCGGCACCCGCAGACTCAAAAAGCCACAGACGTGCAAGTATATTAGGTGGCTAATGGTAGCACAATGGGATATTATTAGGCCGGGCTTAGGAGAGCCCTGACGGTCCTGGCGCCAGCGCGTTTCGTGTTACACCTCGGCCCGTCGCGCGCGTTATAATTCTTCATTTCTGCTCGGCTCTCACTCTCTCTTTCTTTCTCTTTTTTTTCTCTCTCTCTCTCTCTCTCTCTCTCAGCCTCCCTCATCTTCTCGGCACAGCCGTCTCTTTTACACGTTTTCACACATACACACAGTGGGGAGTGTACCAACACACGTAAGGTGGTCCACGCAGCATTCCAATTTATCCTGTGTCTTTTCCGTGAGCGCAGCTCTGGCGTTGCGTCGCGGGAGCGTAGGCGCTTGAAACGAGTATAAACGTGAGTTCTTCCGGGTGTATATTTTACTCCGCAATATTCACGTGGGCTTCCCGACGATAACCCATGTGCATGATAATACTATATATGATACATGACAATATGCAAAAGTATACGTGGAACATTCTCCGGTACATTAGCCACCCCATTTTTGAAGATGATCAAAAAATTCAATAAATTCGTGGGATTCAAATGCCTGCCTGGGTATACATGAGAACCATTGCAAAGACCGTGCAAGCTTTCGTCGTTGAGCAGACGTTACTATGGTTTTTTTTTAGCGAAGATATAACTCGACAATCCCAAATCGGATTTTAGATAGTGAAAAATAAAAATTATTGGTGAATCAGAAGAAAAATGTCTAATTTTTTTGTTCTTTCTTCAATATCGATTAGATTTGTAGGTAGTTTTTACACCGACTCCCCTGAGGGTTGCGGGCTTTCATCACCTTATGCCGTTGGTCTCCTCTCTTATCCGTTTGTCCCCGGTTCGATTCCCGCTACCGGAGCTTGTCGCGCACCCGCTAGATGTCAGCACCTGGGACAGAAACAGTCATAGTTCGTACGCCCTCTGCCTCTGGAGCTACGCCCGAGCCCGTTTGGGCTTTTACCATTAGCTGTGCTACGGAAACGTTTCTCGCTACCGGAGCTTGTCCCGCACACGCTAGATGTCAGCACTTCGGGACAGAGGCAGTCGTAGTTCGTACGCCTTGCTTCTGGAACTACGTCCGAGCCCGCTGTGCTTTCATCTGCCATGTGCTACGGCATCCGGTATCGAACCCGAGACACCTTCGCAGCCTTTCGGTCACCACACCAAGGCGCTGCTTTCCTTTGGACCTACATTTTTTAGGTGGGTTCCGAACCACCGGGGTCGCAGAAAAAGCACTTAGAAAATTTTTCTCTTGGTGCCGGCGGTGGGAATCGAATCCGGCCCCATCGCATGCCACTGCGTGTGAGCCGGGCACGTTACGATCGCGCCGATGCTCATATGGTGGCAAACGAATAGAAACCCGTCGTCGATTATGTTTGCCTGGGCCACTTTTTTCTCGGTCTTATGACTCGTAACGCACGGTCGAGAAAGCGAAAATGTGAGGATCACCTAGTTATCCTTAAATTTTGATATTACATAGTTAATATCTGTATAAACATCCAATGATTTCGGCGTTGAAATACATGGAATGTGTACTTTCATAATAATCGACAGCAGTGAACTCGCGGCTTCCACGATCTCCCAAAAGTTAAACGAGAATATCTTTCGCCAGTCCTGTGATGGGTGACCGCTCAGCCGTATACCGCCTGTATCGGCTACTGAGCAGGGGGTATAGGTTTTCTGAGTATATGATGGTAAGAAGTGTTTTCCGAATCTCCTGTATCGGCTAGGTTTTCCGTACTTTCCCTGTGTGATCCCTGTGATTCCCTGTGCAAATACGATACGGTAGTGCACAAGACTGCTGCTTGTGGACCACATTCGGCGGAAAGGTCTCGGGAAATGAAATGAAAATAGGAAAAAAAGGGAAGGAAAACCGCTATGTACCTCATCATTTCTCATGAAGTACCCCATATGTATATTGCATATACCTTAAAAAAATATATATGTACTGCTGGTAAACAAAACGGCGTAGCCCGCATCACTGCGCGTGTTAAATCCGGCGAATTATGCTCTTTTGTATGCCAACAGTCGCGATATATATATATATAAATATAGTTCACGTGCATGTTTATGTGTATTATACGGACCTCCCAGAGTCCTCGCTACGATCCTCTAAGCATCTTTACGAGGCTGAGTGGACCACGGGTGGTCCGGTTGGTGCTCGATTATTGTCACGGCATCGTGGTTCAGGTCAAGCAGCGTGTGCGTGTGTGTGCGTGCGTGCGTGCGTGCGCGCGCGCGCGCGCGTGTGTGTGTGTGTGTGTGCATGAAAGTATATGTGGTTTTGCGTGCACAGTCGAAACAGCGACTCCACCAACAATCCGCAATTACGATCTGTATTGTATACCGTATGGTATGCAGCACAGGTATAGAGATAATCGAGGCATAAAGCGCGTCGCAAGCGTATTACTGGGGTTATATGTACTCCTGCTACTTCCACTGTCTCGGACGAAAGTTAACATGAAACTACGAAAGCACACATGAAACCTAGAAGCTCACGGCCTCGCTCTCTTTCCCTCTGCCATCATATACACTCGCAATAATTGAATTAAGAAACGAAAGGGCGACGCAATGAAGCCGTATCGGCAGGATGTATGCAAGTTACGACAGAGTACGTCGATGTCCGTAAGGCAACGACGTGAGTCTTTCAAGATTTTTCCACAGATTTCAATCTACGCGTGTAAGCATATGTGAGTTCCGTTTAAAAATGTCGGAGTTCACGTCTCGTGCATGATCACATATCGTGAGCCAGTAGCCACGGAAAAGAGAAAATTTATACATTTTTGTCACAGAAATATACATTTAATATAAATAAATATAAATAAATCACTTTCTTATCATATGCAGATTATTAAAAACAAAATATATTTTCGCATATATTTTTATCCGTAGATAACGAATATTAATAACTTAAAATTGCGGGTAAATGTCTAGAGAAGAGGCCGATACTAAAAAAAAATCACAATTTCCGCGTATATTTTTGCTTCCTAATCATGAATATGCCAATTTAAATTGCCGCTTTAAATATGCTTTAAATTGCTTTATATATGATTTAAATATGCTTTAAATTGCCGTAATTGATTACGCTACGAAGCAAAGAAAGTCGCAAATTGACGTTCCTCTCTCTTGCTCCCACTCGTACTCTGCATTTCATTTATGCCATATGAACCTCCGAACGCTCTCGCTCACTCGGTACCATTCTCATTCCATCCCTCTTTTTTACTGCCCATGCCTTTTTTGTGCCTCTATCGCCATCATACCTCTTCAACTTTCCCAGCACACTTCCCAAACATATTTTTGCAACCCAAACAGCTAAATTTTAATCGATAGTATCGTCCACTTTTTCTACGACCATTCAGGTGCCCATACTCAAAACCCAACCCAAACGTTGCGTTCCATTCAATGATATGTAATACCAACGTTCTTAAGTGTTGTGAAATTCTTTGGAACCAGCTGAACTTATCATAAAACTTTTTCAGTATTGTTTCGTTAATTTACCACGATTTTCACTCTTTTCGCATGATAATTGTAGGATAGGCGACAATTTTTTCTGACATATCTGTAAAGAGGACGAACAATGATAGGAAGCGACAATTGTAAATAGCATATTCATGATCAGAAGGTAAAAATACGCTAAGCTAGTGGTTTAATATTTTTTTCCAGAAAGGGCCTATAGAGGCACAAAAAAGGCACGGGCAGTAAAGGAGAGAGAGAGAGATGGAATGAGAATGTTACCGAGTGAGCGAGAGCGCTCGGAGGTTCATGTGGCATAAAATGCCGCAGAGCACGAGTGGGTGTAAGAGAGAGAGAAACGTCAATTTCTGACTTTATCTTTGCTTATGGGAAGTTGCAATTTTTTTGACATATCTGTAAAAAAGGACAAAAAAATACACCGAAATATTGGTGTAATTTTTTTTTCAGAAACGGCCCCTTTTCTAGACAATCACCGAATTGCGATAAAATAATTATTATTGACTGTACTGAAAAAATACATTAACCCAAACTTTATTCGAATGAACAAGAATAATAAGTTTTTTTTAAAATAATGACCAAATAATCGTTGGTATAGTTACGCTCAAAATTATTTCTTGGGATATTCTTTTCAAAGACCTCGGACCAATCGAAATTGAGATTTGAAAATATGGTTGTACAAGTTTTCAAATTGACAGACATATCAATGAAGGTGGATCTAGATTGATTTTACGAGATTATATTTTTTAAATGATTCATAGAATTTTTTTTCTTGTGATTAATAGCTTGTGTTTTTAGTTACACTCGAATCTAGCGATAGACTTGCTCGAATAATTGGTGAATGAGCGAGCAAGAGAGAGAGAGAGAGAGAGAGAGAGAGAGAGAGAGAGAGAGAGAGAGAGAAGAGAGAGAGGGTGGATGTATTCCTTCGAGTCCACGGACCACCATGCACTTCAACTCATATATATATATAGAAACTGCTATACTATAAGGACTGCGGTGGCTCCGATGGAACGCGCGCACCTCTCGTGCTTATTGCTCTTATTGCCTCCTTGCGCCGCCCATTTCATTCAATGCTAATCCGGTTCTTATTACGTTCTTATAACGCTCGTTGAAAACGACGAGAGCGAGGGAGTGTGTGTGTGAGAGAGAGAGAGAGAGAGAGAGAGAGAGAGAGAGAGAGAGAGCAGGAGACGAGAAAAAAGAGAAGATCACGTCTCCAGCACGTGCTTCTTCTGGCGGTGGAGCTCGTAAACGCTCTAGTGGAACACCGGAAAAAAAATCGTCGAAAATACAACGTCGTCGAACTTTTCGTATCAAGGGGTTGAGAGTGCATCTCGTGTACTCGGTATAAGCGGAGCTTTTCATACAAGAAACATCCAAGATTGGTGTCTGGTGTCATGATTTTTAATGGAAAAATGGACTGAATGAATACTGCAAAAGATTGTGCAACATTATAAGTTCAAAAAATACGTTTGGAACTGTCGATAAAATTTATGTATCATCTGATAACGTGCGGTAAATGAAATTCAATTGTCAAGGAAATAACACCATCGTTTATCGAATGAAAACAAGGCTGTTTCGCAATTTTCAATGTTCTATAATATATATCGAGTGGTACACGAATGTGTAAGAAATTACACGTTTCAGCGATCATGCTGACACTCAATGATTTTCATGATGTGTGATGTAGTTGCAAAATATTTACGATACGCTTGTCGCGATTGTCAATAAGTTTATCTCTAATCAGGGTAAAAATCTGTCAAATTTTTGTTCACGGTTTCAGGACTCAAAATAAAAACGTCCTATGACGTTACCTCGCAACAAAGATTCTGCCGAAACTAAAAAAAAAAATCTGCTCCCATTTTTTATGAAATCTTTTCCAGATAACGATTTTGTTGTAATAAGCCGCCTCATTATTTTTAATCAAACATATGTAACGCTAAAACATTGTAACGGCAGGGAAATATATATATTTAATTAAAAATTGATGTATACGTGGCCGTACGATAAGAGATTTAATATCTCTCCATCTCTCTCTCTCTCTCTCTCTCTGTCTGTGTGTGTGTGTATCACAGTAGACATTAAGGTAGACATTATTGTCGACAATGCGAGATAATCATCATATGCGTATCTCTACAACATATCGATCTCATCGCAGGAATATACATATATATGATACATACACTGACCGTTTTTTCTTAAACAAAAACTTACCAGAGGCGAGTAAAATGCCGAACTGTCCATTCCTATACTCGGATATGGTGTTTGATCGGTAGCCGATGGTGTTGGTGTTGGATAAGACGAGTAAGAGGCCGCGGTAGGTGCGAGCCTCGGATAAGCACCAAGGGCAAGTCTCGCTGCGCTGTCGTACTGACACGAGCATACGGTCTGACCGGTCACAGGATCGGTCATCATTGGCCTACCGTTTTCGCAGCATGCAGTGCCAGGACCCGCGTTACTGCCCACGGGTGTGCTTGCACCACCCGATGCTCCAGGTGTGCCCGTACCCGCGCCAGTTCCACCGGTACCACCGCCGGTCGTCGTCGTCGTCGTTGCCGTCGATGACGGCGACAGGGCACCCGGACTCAATCCACCACCCGAGGACATTGCCGGTGACGTTGCCGTCGTCGGCTGTCCACCGCTCACCAATAACTGAAACAACGAGATGGCGTGGTTCGCCTTAACGTTACCGATTAACATCTTCCCATCAACGCCCACACGCCACGCATATTTTTTACACATAAAATATACATTTAATCCATTGCAATTTGTCATTGGGACGATTCTCAGGTGTCTATGATATTTCAACGAGTATACTGCGAAATACGGGTCTTATTTTTTTTTTTCAATAGTTTCGCAATCGTACGGCATTCTTCGTCTTTTACATATATCCCATCCCCTTGTCCATTTCAATTTTCATGTTCCATTTTATTCCTTGAGACCACCTCAGAGTGTTTTCTGCAGCCACTCTTTCCTAATGCACAGAACTGTATGGCATTTTCGCACGAGGGCACATGGAAACAACGGAAAACCTGACCGATACAGGCGACTATTTTTACTAAGTTTTACTTAGTTGTATTACCATCGAAAACTCAGAAAAACTGCCTCTCGCTTAGTATAGTCGATACTGCTCAACTTTGGAGACTGCCAGAGCCGAACACCGCGCGTCCACTGCTGTCGGTAACATGGGCCTTACTTTGTTGATACAGAGCGCGCGCGTATCGAAAAAAAAAAATTCCATCGAAGGAAATACAAACGAGCGGGTCTCAAATGAATTTTGTTTACTAAGAAAGGATTTTAACGAAGAGTAATAAATTGTTTACGAGGCAAGTAATGATTGATCTAGATAAATAATTTTCTATGTCTCTAGAAACCTGAATTATGTGAATAACGTTCGGTTCGGTCATTTTTTTTATTTTTATTAGTATCCTGATATTCATGTATCGTCCAACGACTCTTTGTCCAAAAGTTTGATATAATCGAAAGATAAGCGAGTCCTGAACGATTTACCGAATCGAGTTTCTAGTATAAGTACTATATCTCCGGTTGCTCTACCTGCGCGTCCCACACTTTATATTTAGCCGATTTCTGCATCGGGTCAACGGGAGCGAGAGAGACAGTACGACGGAGCCAACGCGATCTAATTATAAAGCAAAGCAATCGGACGCTCGATCGAATGAAATTGGACGATGTACATATTAGGCACCTGCTCGTCTATCCCATTAAATCACGAAAAGCCTAAACCCAACGTTTTTGCCACGAATGTGAAGTAATTCGCGATCGTCATTACGCGGAAACATTTTTTTTTTTGTTGCATTTCATCTTTCACCGTGACATGCAATTTACTATAAATTTTTTTTTTATAATACCAAATATTGACTCGCGGTTAATCTTTCGTTCCAATTCCACTGCTTAACGTGTAAACAGGCAAGAAAGAGAGAAAGAGAGAAAGAGAAGAGAGAGAGAGAGAGAGAGAGAGAGAGAGAGAGAGAGAGAGAGAGAGAGAGAGAGAGAGAGAACGTGATGTCGACGTTTCGCCCTGTCAATTCGAAACGTTAAAGAGTCGCTTAAATTGGCAGTAACTCCACGGTTAAGAGAAGAAGTATGAAGAAGGAGCAGAGTGAGAAGGTATATAAAGTCGGTGTATTTTTACGCCGTTCGCCCTTACGAGCTGTGGCTGCTAAAGCTTTCTACGTGCGCAATTCTCGTCGAATTCTTCGCACAGACACTCCGCCTCCCTTTTCTTCGTCGTTGTCGACGTTCATGTCGACAACGATGTCGGGCGTTCCGTTCTCAAAAGCTCAATAAACACGTTGCAAGTCACTAAACACGAGATTACGATGATAATATACATGTATACATAGGAACGCGTTTAGACGAAGATTCGTGAAATAAATTTTGAAAGGAAGCGAATACCAAATATTTTGTTGTATATTATTTAGCGCTTATTGAGAGAACAAAGTAGCTGGCACAAGTAGATTTAAGGTGTGCGAAAGGCCCCTCTTTGGGCCGGTTTTACGCATTGAGTGTGAAGCCAAATGAGCGCGTATGTGTGCTTGTGTGAGTGGAAGAAGCGGGTGCACCTGTGGAGAGCAACCGGTTTTCCGGCTGCTCGAGAAGAGTATATACGCGCGACAAGGTGGAGCTGTGTGATGTGGTGATCTATATACATATATATACGAGTGCGTATATGTATATATCTCATTGTAATCATCTATGTATCTCATGTGTAACGATGGCTGAACTAACGCGAATTCGTTTCGTCAATTATTATACTGATGCTCCACCGAGAGCTCGCCTCCACAAACGAACAAAGCAGAGAGACGACAGCTTTTCGCGCCTCGTTTCAGATAAAAGCCCGGCCTCTATATATATATGCACCAACGGTCCTATATTTCTCAATATCCCGTGGGACTATACGCAGAGAGAGAGAGAGAGAGAGAGAGAGAGAGAGAGAGAGAGAGAGAGAGAGAGAGAGAGAGAGAGAGAGAGCACATATTAAATTGTACATATGCACATGTCGTTGTGTCATATATCCCCTCTTTTCCCGCCCCCTGGAGTGTTCGAAATAATGCTCTCAGTGCAGAAACAGTCATGTCATATGTCGAAAAAGCTTGAGAGTATCGTGCTGTCATTCACGAAACGTCAATTGAATTCCATACGAGGCTATTCTAAAATAGCAGTTTTTCAAACGGCTCTGTATATACATATAAAAAGATGAACAAAAGTTTGAATCGAGTTGGCGAATATTATCGATTTATCGGATTCGCTATAATCGGACGTAAGGTTAATGTACCAACTGGTCTTCACAGGGTGAAAGCAGACAAAAGGAACATTGATGAAAATATTTTCAATTTCGCAGTTTCGGTACAACACGATGTTTTCTTGTCGTCGTACGTATCTGACAGGCCGATGACAGACAGCTGACAGGCTAACAGGACTAAATTTACCGGTTCTTTTAGACGCGACCAAAACTTGTAGCAATTAAATTTGTCAATTATCGGTACGTCGTGTCGCCAGCTGGAACGTTTGTCTGCTTCGCGCTTTAAGATTGTATTTTTTTTCCGGTAGTTAGAAATACCCTTCGAGACATTATTTTTGGAAATTATTTACTGATATTAATTTAAAAAAAAAAAAAAAAAAAAAAAAACCATTAACGGTACCTGATAACTTGTGATGAAAAGCATAAAAATTTACGTAGGGAGGAGATTAAGTTTAGAAATTTCATCGGCAAACGATGGCGTTGATACGTGTCACGTCATGTGCGTTTAATACGCGATATAATAATTTTTCCCTAAATTGAATTGCCAGCGATCGTGATCCTGATCGGGATCCAGAGAAAACGTGCTAAGCGCGTTTTCTCTGGATCCAGACTCCGAACGGCGAGAAGAAAGTTTGGTTAAGTAACGTGCAAGGCTCGATTGGGTAACCCAGCCACCAGCAATGCGGTCGCGAGCTCAATACTATACGCTCTATTACGACTTCTGATACTATAACAGGATATATATATATACATACATATATATATACATATGGTCTCCGTACATACGATAAAATAGAATATATCTATATATACCCATATTACATGTACCCATGCATACATATATATATGTTTGTAACTTGTGTGTCATGGAAGTGAGAGAAGGAATCGGGGATTGCCCGATGGGTACGTCCAATCAATTTATGATTACCTAATAATTTGTCTATGCGATTCATATAGGGCTCCCGCGAGCGCAAAAAAATTGACATTGCTATCCTGACTTCGACGTTTGGCTAACTTTCACGCGACATGCGTGAGCAGCACACGCGCTGCGAAGCGACGGCCGTCGCTCTCTGCTGCATTGAACAGCCGCGAGTGCAGGTGCGCCTGGTTAACTCGAGTCTCATCTATACTTCATTAATACAAGTGACCCGGGACCCTCGAATCCCCGACAATTATCGTCATAAGACAAGAAGAATCATACTCGTCTATCATAAAATCGATGTTTTCATTCAGAAATCGCAACGTTAAGGTTGATCAGTGCAATAGGGGCTTATAGTTACAATTAAATGACCTGTTCGACGGAGCTTACCTGAGAGGCCGACGGATACGAGTATCCGAATTGAGCGTACGCTGACATGTCACGGCGTTCGCTCGTTTAATTCGTATAACGCGGGTCCCTCGAGCGACACACGTAAAAAATGATAAACGGCGGTGGGAAAATGGGTAAAAAGGATTCCAGATGGAATTCTGATGGGTGGATGGGGACACTCAACAGCAAGCACTAAGCACGTACGCAAAACACTGGACACTACGTAGGATCACTGAAGTCTCTTACTCTCTCTATCTCTTTTTCTCTGTCTCTTGCGAGAAAAGTCGAGGTATTGCCGTCAGTTTGCCGGCGAGCTCCCTCGTTCCCTCGAAATAATCCCTCAAAAAGCGGACTCGGATGATGTGATCCGTAGCCTGACTTGTTTACCCGAGCCCTCAGGCCTGTCATCAGGGCATCCTCCTTTTCAAACTGTTTCCCATGGATTCACAGCTACGTCTCGTCCGCATGCTTGCTACTGATCCTCTGCTCTCTTAGACTACGAGCTTATATCGTTTTTTTTTTTTTTTCAATTATCTTAACGACGAATCATCACCACAGCTGATTTAACGAGCTTGATCACGACACAGATGGCTGGAGGACACTATGATATTATCATGCTATCCGTAACGATCGTCGGGCACCACCGAGACTCGCGAAAAACTATGAAACACGATGATTCAGTGTTTAAAAAAAAGAACAAAACCATATTTTTTTTCTTTTTTATTTACGATCGAACTCAACGATGCACCGAACATACGCGATACATTCGACGATTATTTTATACACGCGAATGAATGCTGTCTATACAGTGAGAAAGCTTTTGCTTTTGTCCTGTTTGCATGTACGATCCGTCCCCTGTCCCTGTCTCGGGGCTCTCCAGACTACGACTGACTCGCCTCTACCCACACCACTTCATTGGCTTCGAACTCGTCGCGTTTAGCATCACCCTCTGGTGCCTGACTCGTGAACCAAAATCCCTCTCCCTTCCATCCATCAGTAGGCGTGTTCGATGGTTCAACGACCAATCCACGGGATTTCCGGAGGTTCTGGGGCCCACCTATTGGGTGTTGACCTCACGTTTCATTGGTAAATTTGGTTGCTCATAGGCGTAGTCGTTTCAACGCGTCACACCTCCTCAGGATCTACAACTAAACCCCTCCATTTGCAACGTGGAAACCAGAGTGAAACGACTATTTTCATCCCTCGAAGCGACTGAACCCTCTGAAAAACGTCCCCCTCTCCGCCTCGTCCCGTTCTCCCGGCATCTTCGCCGCACTGTAGAAAATCCGTCTCATCCTCGGATCCGTCTCGCTTCCTCGACGTCGTTCTCGTTCTCAAGAGTCTCCCCCGCACAACAAACAGCGCTGAGAACAAGGAGGAACGATTGTGTTTACGCGAGTCGACTCTTGTCAACCCCCGTGGCCGGAGACTTGAATAAATCTCACGTTTTCAAGCAGTATATATATCCGCTCTCCTCTATGTACAATAAATATATACATGCCAGGAGATTTTCATTTGGGATCCTCGCCATTCAGCTGCGATTCCGTGCCAAATTCTGCAAACCCAAACTTCTTCCCCGTTTGTGGATGCATCGGTCGAACATTCCGCGGGAACAATGACGAAAATAATTGTTCTTTGGTACACAGTAACTTATAATTTCAATTCGACCGATCGACCGCTGCGGATATCTCTTCTGTTCTTTTGCCTAAACCTAAGCCCAACGCTACCTACTCGTACGGTTAATTTTTTTTCGTTTTTGAGGGTAAATCTTGAAAAGATCAAAATACTGCGCTCGAGTAGATCATCTTGACCGTGGGTAATTTACAATAATTTCACGGACCATTAGCCGATATTCCATTAGGGTTAACTACTGGCCCAGTGATTGTCGGTCATCTTGCGGAAGTTGCGATCACTTCCGTAAATAATACGGAGTGAGTTACGCGGCCGGATAATAACAATGGGAAATTTTGCCGTCAGTTGAAGCATAGACAAGGGAAGAAAACGTATATAAAAAATATAAGCTTACGCGTGGTCCTATACACTAATAGGATTAGACGACAGGTCCCTCAGAATAGCCGAGTCGCTTGACTGCTTATACACGGGTAAGGGGATGCAAAGATAAGAAACGACCGTCTTGGCATTCGCTCGGCATCGGTCTGGCGAAACAGACCCCCGAAATTCTCTGTCAAGTGACAGTGGTTAGATACACCGTATAGTGCAACCATACCGGATACCGGATGGCTTGCCCAGAACATACCTGGAGACCCCTGACGACCCAAGGACTCTTCGGTTCCTTCGAATGATTTACCGTTCTCTGCGTAAACCCAGTGACCTGCCGGCTCACGCCCCCTCGAATAACAGCCGTCGGGAAATAATATCTGTTTGTAAAAACTTGGACTCCTTAACGAAAATCTCTGGCTCCGGCCAGTCGTTGAAGAGTCACGGGGGGGGGGGGGGGGGGGACCCCATGGCGATCGGTAACTAAGCCAAAACCCTCGTAAGTTCTTTCTAATAGCATTCCTGGGCGTAAGCGCCGAACGAACCGCAAAATTTTTTTCTATTATGTCTGTCATGTCAAATGAAATCGATACACCGGGATAATATTGTTACGGAAAAAATTATAGTTATTGAATGGATCGATAGGTTGCGTTAACATCAATCTTTTTCCATCGCTTAAATTACGTATGTCTATTCGTAACGTAAAAGAAAAAACGTTTTCTGTGTCCGAAAACATTCGAATGACGTTATCGTTATCCGATTCGCTTTCTATTTAAAATTAACCGATAATTCTCAATAGCCAAAATCATGACTTTTGATTATCATTATTCGGTTGCTCCAGCCTTTTGTTATTTGCATTCCCTACAATCAACAATCGCGATATAACAAAATATTTTTAGTCGTGATTGCTATCGAAAAGATTGACCAAAACAAGCCATTAACAGTATCATTGCTTGTTTTTCTCGATAACAGCATCATTTCCCACGAATTACATTGAAAACTTTCGTTTTACACGCAGACCGCAGTTTTCGCATATGACAGGCTGTTAAACGAGACTCGTTATAAATACGTTGCACACATGCGTGTATGTCCGATGCACAACGAACATTGCAAACAGGGTTTGCACTGTCGAGTCATGCAGTCCAGGCACACACAACGAGTATTGATTTCCATCGTCACGCGGCTACCTCCGCACTTGTGATTACCATCATCTCGCGTTACGGGGGGTGAATTCTCGTAAAACTCGACTCTCTGTGCAGTATCCAACCGTGTTTATCCATTGCCAAGCCCAAACGTTAACGAAAGCGTAACGTATTTCTGGGCATCGTGCTCCCAGTGCTCTCCCTTCGACGCGATGCAAAATGTCTCGGTCTCTCGGCTCAAAGAAGAAGAAAAACGAGAAATCGAAATGTTGACGGCTCAAAGCCGCAGTCAAAGGTTCCGGATTTGATAAGCAACCGGAGAGCAAACCGAGAGTTATCCAGATTTACCCTTGTTGACTCTTGGAATATCTCTGTGTATCCTCGAGAAGAAAAATACGGCTTTAAAGATTGTGTACCCAAGTATAGATATACTCGTCTCTATGCTAGCTGGCCGATAGCCTGACTTTGTTCAAGGCAAAGCTTAACGCTGAGAGAGTTTATAGAACAGTGGTATAACATCAAGAGAATACCGGGATTGAGCAACTGCCCGCACAAAAGCCCGTTTACCTGACTCCCCGAGTCAGTAAACCCCTCTATTAGGCGAAAAGTTGACTTCATATTCTTATCTCTATAGGTCTTTGGCTTGCGCGATCCTCACCGCCTAATTCGGGAATTCTCGTCATGCGTCCGCGTCAACACACACCATGGGCTTTCTCTCGTTCCCACCGTCAAGACATTCAGGGTCCAAAAGATTTTTACGATGGGATACGAAATAGTCGGTGGTTGCTGGCGCATCACGATATTATACATACGTATACATGTATACAGTTGAATTATAAAGCCCCAAGCCTAATCTCGGCAGTAAAACGGTGTGATGTGTTCACGCACTGGCTTACCCGTGGGATAGAACAAAAGGATGTGTTTGTTAAGCAGTATATAATATCCCCACAAATCCTATTGACTGTCCCGTAAATTCTATAGCCCTGCGGAGTGAAGGAAATGAGCAATAGATTTTAGAGAGCAATAGGAACATGAGGGATGATAGAAAGGCCGCGTACTGCTTTCTGGTGCTTTCTGGTCCGAGGCGGGACGCTTCCGAGGTTCAGACGATTGCCTGGCGCCTTCGAAAATCTTTAAAGTTTTATTGGGGTGCGAGACCGCTCGCGCGAACCCCTGCTTCAACTTCTTCGTCGTCTTTGGACTCCACTTCGCTGCGTCTTGGTAGAGAATCGAGCAAGGGTTCCCTTTCTCTCTCTCTTTTTCTCTTGGTATGGCCGACCAGTATGTCGCTGTAAAAAAGCCGACTGGCTCAAGCAATCCCCTTCCATATACCCCACCGGACCTCTTTCCGATCCGGTACCCTCTCGTCGAATCCAGAGAAAGACAGAAAGAAGGAGAGAGAGAGAGAGAGAGAGAGATAGAGATAGAAAGAACGACGACGACGAACCAACGAACCAACGAAATGTCAACCGTAAACCTCGCGAGGCAACACTAATTAACCCGACCGAAATAAACTGCACCGCTCAGCGTTGCTCCCCTTTGCTATATACATCGCTTCGCCTTCGCTCCTTTAACTTCTTTTCCCTACTACACCTTTCGTGCTTTCATCTCCCTCGCACAGTACGCTCTATCTTCTTTCTTTCTCTCTCTCTCTCTCTCTCTCTCTTCTCTCTGTGGCAGCTCGATTCCAAACACTCCAGCCACCGATATATATACTCTCGCTCACGAGCTTGTCTCTCCTCAGTTAGGAATTTCTTGAGCAAAAGGCTCTTATCGATGCCAGAGCAAAGAGAGGGATAGAGAGAATGTGAAGATTCTCTCTGTGACGCTCGTACGAAATTCCCCTCCGCCATCCGACATCCTTCGGGTTACGGTGGCTGCTCGCTAGCCCTGTGTGATTGTGCTAAAGCAATCGAAGTGCCCCTGACATGAAACGACCATGAGAGACCGCACGAAGGGCCTCGTTGCCTGACGGCAATTGAACCTTGGCTTGCTTTGAAAACCCCCTTTCTCTTGCTTTCTCTCTCTTTCTCCTACCCATCTGAACGCGCCACAAACGCACAAGGGCTGAAACTACCTCCATCGTGTCGTCGTCGTCGTCATCGTAGTTGTCGTCCTCTTGATCCCATCAACGGCGGCACGCATTACCATTTCACTCGAGGTTGTATACGTGTGCTCTATTACTAGCCCACTATGCATAAACTCTGTAACAGCTTCCATTTAACGCGCGCACTATATACTTGACAGAGGGTGAACGGTCAACTTATGTTCGTCCAGTGATATCTTGAGCCTCGCGTAAAAACAAGGTCATAACTTTGATGAGAAAGTCATAGCCCCCAGATTGATTTGTGAGGGAAACCGAGATGCTCACGAGATTATGCCGAATCGTGTTGCACTTCGCCGAATCACGGCGAATAATAGTATATTTCAGAATGTTTAATATTATTTAAAAGTATGCCCATACGTGATTAACTGAAAGTGCGAAAAAAATGTCTAATGCAAACCTATTCCCCACTGATTTAGGCAAACTCTTACGAAACTCGGTTGGTGAAATCATGATGTAGATTCATGCATATAGGGATTTCCTTCACTCACAAAAAAGTGTTTCCAGGACTTCAATGATGGTCCAGATTATCATGATTTTTTTTTTGAAATTTTCAGAATCTTTAAGGAGGTCACCAGGTAGAGCAAAATCCTCGAAAAAATCTGAATTTTTTTATCACGTATTCACTACTACCGTAGAAATGTGCCTGAATCATTTGGGAATTTTTACTCACACCATATTCACATGAAAATTTAGTGTCTGGCGAGGTTCTTTTAACACGCGTTCTTATAGCGTAAGCAGAAATTGCGATTTTTGCCCCTTTATAACTCTGGAGAAAATGTAGAGAAAGTTTTAAAAACATATATTATTTCAATGCAGCATATAGGTGAATAAAGCAGTATGACAAAAATCAGATCAATCGTGTACTTAGTTTATGAATACTATTCAATGTCCCCATAGAATTCATAATTATATATCGCGCAGTAAAGTGATACAAAGAGGGGATAAGTACGGCAACATCGCTGTAGAGCGGACAGCTCGAATGTTGTGTCTGGTCCCCGTGGTTATGACTCCCGACGGTACCAACCGAAAGAAGTACGCCCTTTGTCTAATCTAATTATATCTAATAATATCTAATAATATAATATATCTATAATATAATAATATCTAATAATAAATCTAATTTCTTTCATTTATAGCAATGTAAAATAACTTTTATCAATTCTAAACTTGTCAAAAAGGATTTGTGTTTGGGTATTCATTTATCGTTACTTTATTCTCCCAATTCTATGATTTTCCGATTCCCGATAAATTATTTTCAGTCAGCTGCAGTGCCGTCGGCCCATGTATAAGCATAAGTTTTCCGCTGACCCTCTTCGTCTTCCGCAAACCCTAGTGAACCTCCTTAACCAAGCTTCTGATGTTATATTTGAGACCGAAACGAACTTGCTCACGGAAGCAGCCATTCACTTATTCGAAATAAAACTATGTACAACAATAAATTTCGTGATAGAATATCGTGTCCTGAACATTTAATAACCGCAATAATAATGATAATAATATCAATAATAATAATAATAATAATGATAATAATAATAATGCAGATAACAGAACTAGCAGGATATCGAGAGTACAAGTGGGCTCGACAGCACGAATTAAGCCTCGAGTGTTGCGCACGCTTCGATGTTACGTGTTCCTAGAAAATGAATTGGTCATTATATACCGTGGCGGCTGATTCATAATGCAAGGAGCAGCGTCGAAAGAGAAAGATTAACAGCGAGAGCATACCCAGTGAAAAATCGTCGATGCATGTGCGAATGCAAGAATACATAAATACAACCGAGTACTACTCTCAAATCGCCTATATAGTTTTCTTTCTTTCCAATCAAGTCGACAAGTTGATCTTAATGAAGCCAACACAGCGATCTACGGTGAAAAAGAATCAGTGGAATGCACAGCAGCATACTCACGATTATTCCGATGGAATATCATTGGCCATCTTACAATAAAATTAATCGAACGATTGTTCGTTTTTTTTTTTCATTCTCTTCGACCTATCGGCGCAATCCGAATAACAATAAAAAGTCTCAATGATCCTGATTGAGGATTTTATGAGTGTGTACGTACGAGCCTTTCGAGAGGCGGAGAGTAGGTGATATAATTTGGCAAAAGGAGAGTCCAACTGCGGGCAAAGTCTACGATCCTTGGTTCGAGGATGCTCGAGCTGGAGCATAGGATAATGATCAACGGAAGTGTTCGTGTTAAAATATGCAGATCCGGCTAAATTACTACCGGGCGGACGGGCGGTCGGGACGGGCTGGCACCTTCAACTCTCTCTCTCTCTCTCTCTCTCTCTCTCTCTCTCTCTCTCTCTCTCTCTCTCTCTCTCTCTCTCTATACGTGTATATACACGTACACAAATATACATATATATGTTTATGTATGTATAAATATATATATATATAGATCGATAAGTGCGGGATGCACACAATCATCGGACTCTCCAAGAGAAGAGAGAAACGCTCCTGTTAAGTGCTGCATGTACACTATATAGGTATATGTTAACCATACTATATATATACATAATATCAGACTTTAACGATATATGGCAAAGACTTGGGCGCGTAAGTTGCTGCTGGAGGTCGAGGCCGGCCCGTACTCTCTCATGGCGTGAAGCACGCGTGGGAAAGTATATTAAAACCGCAGTAAGAGGCAAGGCAATGGGATACCCTGACCGCGCGCGCGCCCGCGAGATCCTCTTTGGTCTATCACGTATCGCAACTTATCATCATTTATTCAATTAATGAAAGCCTAATCGGGGGAACGTCCAGTTTTTTTTTCTTTCTTTCTTTCGATATGCTCGGCACGGAGGAGTCTGCATCACGTGTTTCGTCGGAAAGGATCATCATCATCATCATCATCATCGTCATCATCATTACTATCATCATAATGCGGTAAAAATAGTCGTACCGTTAGGGCCCTCAACCGCACCCTGCGAGACTTCTATTTTTGCAATTTGACGTTCAATCGGTGTAACGAATATATTTGAACCCTTTTTTTTTAATCCATCGAACAATCGAAGCTTATCGACGACTCGATCCAAAATCCCGACATACTAGACTCATTACAGAGTTCATGCACGTATTTTTTTCGAACTTTTTCACGCGATATGTTTCGTCATTTTTTTTTTTTACTCCAACTCCTATATGGAACTGTATAGCGAAAAAAGCTCATACGCATGTCACATGGTTTTCCTTGATATTTAACTTCGCGGACGTAAAGGTTTTTTGTGTTTTCCTTTTTTCGCTGCGATGTAGATGGATATAAAATGAGAGAATAGCGCGTAACATGCATAACGCGTTTAACGAGTGAGTGCAAGTGCGCGAGCGTGACGCATGGAACTAATCGACTTCTTAACACGAAACGACCATTAATACTTAGCGAAACTCTCGCGCGCGACATTAGCAATCCGTGGTATATATAGAGAAGCTTTGGGTGTGTGTAGCACGTTACTCTTGCTGGAGATTCTATGACTGTTGACTATACGAAGACGACGACAAAATGAGAATAACCGCGAACGGGAGAGAACGTCATCCAATAATAGATCCAAGAGCGTGTAAAGTTTCAACTATATATGCATCGACAAAAAATAACGATTTTTCAACTTTAAGCACATATTTTTCATCGGACAACATGAGCTTGAGTTGAACTGATCCGCGGTTACTCGGGCTATGAGCTTTTTACGCAAGTTTTCAAGTAATTTTGTCGCCATATTTGACTAGAAAGCTCAAATATTGACAAAATAATTTCGAAACCGTAGCTGGGTTCGATCAGTATCAGTATAGGATTTAACATGTGATTCGTTATTTCTTTGCGAGCATGCTTCATGAATTTTGTGTATTTGTTATAAGCTATCTAGCTGTGTATGTTTAGCGTAGATCAACGTCGCAGAATGATCGAAGAATATGTAACGAAGGAAAAAAAAATTATTTCAAACGTTTTTTCCGGCTCGAAATATCCATGCGCAAGGATGAGCAATCCGCGCTTATAATCGCGAGTAAACTGCGTTATAAAATTGACGCGATAAAGGTAGTTCTTGCGTGACCGCGGAAGCATACACGGAGAGAAAAGTTCTAGAAAAATTACCGCGCTTGCCACATGTAAAGTGGGGGCAAACGACATATTTGGGACATTTTCGACGAAAAATGAAAAAAATTTATACTTGCAGCACAGAAATTTTTCTCAAACAGCATGGTAAAAATTCCTGTGCTGCCGGTCAATTTTTTTCTTTTTTCGTCGAAAATGTCCCAAACATGTCGTTTGCCCCCACTTTACAGTGGCAAGGACGGTAATTTTTCTAGGACTTTTCTCTCCGTGTAGGCGCATCGAAGCGCGGTGAGCGGGCACACATGAAACAAGCGAGATTCGGTCCGCTCCCGGGGCTAGAAAATGATGTTTTTTTTTAAATTATAACGGTACGGTAAATAAATTTGAGTTCTTATCAGAATCTTCAATAATGTTTATTGCATACATCCAGCAAAGTTTCTTCCGCTAATATAGTTTTTAAGTATTAGAATTTAAAAAGAGTAAGCACTCTAGCTTCGTTTGTCACTTTGGGTCCTATACCCATCGTGTTAAATTGGAAAAGTTTACGAGCATATTATCTCCGGAACCAAACGGTGGAAGAATCTAAAACTTTGCATTCTGCAGGAATGCATATTGCAGGAACCTCAACCTTTCAGTTTGTCGTATTTTTATCAGTCCATCTTTAGATTTGAAAAGATTGCAAGAACCACCTTGAGCCAGAGTTAAATTAATTTGAGTGGCGATTGGTTTTATAAAATCATATACAATTTTGTTGTATTTTGGCGAGTTGTCTATTTTTTTTTAATCAATTTTGTTACGATTTAAGTTTTATCTCATTGTCATTTTATTTTCGTTGTACGAATTTATTATATACGTGAGAGTACATGTTTCGCGGTATTGGAGGGGGTGGGGGGGGGGGGGGGGTGATCATCGTTAATCGAAGGGTAGCTGTTGCAGTCTCAATAGCATAACTCGTATTATGTATATTTATACGATTTATCGTTGCGATTCTCATAACTATGTATATCTACAAGATACACGCTATGCCATACGTCTATATATATATATCGTGATTGCGTATACAACTCGCTTCTAAAAGCTAGAACCAACGATCGATATGTATATATATATATAGAGATCGATCGCGAGAGTAGCTGAAGACTCTGCGGCGGTGTGTACAGCTTTCTGGACGACCTCTCTGCATATATGCACCGATGCACCACTTTATGCGAGCATAATGACGCCGTAAGTATTCCACCGCCTACTCTCCATCTAGTTAACAAATATCCATGGCGAGCACCGTTAACGCACACGTTCGTGATAATTTATTATCGAGTTATATATATGCGTGCACATATATGCATATAACGAATATACAGAGATATTATATGTTGTATACCCTCTTTTTTTTTCGCTGTGCTGTGCCTCTCGATCTTCTCTCTGCACGCCACGCCGCGCGCGTTATATGTTCGACCCGAGGATACACATCGCTACATCGATATCAGTCAGCAGCTTGTGTATTAAAGATTGAAGAAAAAAAAAAACAATTCAAAAATATTACGAAGATCGCACACTTAAAATTCGAGCGTTATTTTAACGTGCTGCAAAAGACATTGCTTGCCAGAACGAATTCGAATTGACAATAAGTAATTATAAAAAATAATGCTACAAAAACCGCAATATGGTTTATTTTTTATTTTTTTAACGGGCTAGTTTGTGTCAAAATAGCGCAAAAATAGGATATGTTCATGGGTCATATTTTGCAGTAAGCATGTCAAAACTTCCGCAAGTGTTTTAGTTATTCGGATAAAAAATTATTTACTAAAATATTCAAGTTTTTTCCGATGTAGTTGATCGCCATATACGTCACTCTATTCTATTTCCCGGAAAGTATCATTTAGTTTTTCAATTCGATTTTCGAGAAAATATCTCGAGGCATATTTTTTATTTCTCCGCGCATATACAATGCATCGAACATCGCAACGTTGTCGCGGCCTGAGATAATATATTCACATTCAAAATGTGTCAACGAGAATATCGGTAAGACTGACCGTGCGAAGGGGGCGAGTGCGGATAATAGATAGAAAAATGAAAATAAGGTAATGAGGATGAGCGGTGCATGCGGGATAACGCCGAGGTGAACGTTGCGATATATCGCCGGATAGAGAAGGAAACGGATAAGAGCGATGGAGGAGAGGAGCGAAGAAGACTATACGTTACAGGTGAGAGCTCGAGGCTCGCGTGCTGCAAACGAGCCGGCAGCTGGCTCGGGCTCCTGGCTCTACAGCACACTTTATGTACACATATATATATATATATGTGTGTGTGCTGTGTAACAAACGCCAGCAAGAGGTGTATTAATGTGCGACCGACTACGAATAAGACGGGGACGCGACGACATATATCGGGCCCAAACGCGAGTGTTTCATATTATACATACGTATAAATATTTCGAATATCGCTATGGGGTATTCAACCTGAATTGGGATAATTTTTGAGTGTGGAGATCACTGGGAATCGTATCTCGCGTTGACGAGCTAATGGGACGAAAGAAAAACAATCTGACCAACGGAGAACAGCCCCGCAGAAACAAAGTTTGGATTTTCACAAGGATACGAAGGCTTGAATTTTAGCTGCAAATTCTCATTGCCGGACTGCATCGTCCTTTTTCTCCCCAAAATCATGAAAAGTCATGTCCGTAGTCCAATATGCCTGAATTCATTACTCACTCATTTAAATACTTGGGCAAAACTGCTATGAAACTTTTTTTGTCGTTATTCTTACGAGAATTTGCATCCCTTCTTTTTTCCCATCTGTATAACAAATACTGGTTCTCTCTCAGTCAACTGTCTGCTAATGGTAGATCCAAACTCGCGTATATGGCACGCGTGCTCCCTTGACACTCTTATTTCTCGCCCCTCGAGTCATTTTATTTTCCTTTTTTCATTTTTTTTTTTTTTTCACGACTATACATACACATAAAAATACGAGTATCCCAATACAATCGGTGATTCGTTGGTTAATTCGAGGAAAGTCCTGCTGGAGGTGTAACCCCCGGACAAGCACATCTATCTCTCTGGTATATCAACTCTCTTCCTTTCTTTCTATTGAGAAAATGAATGAAACGAGGCGAGAAAAAGAGGAATATAAGTATCGCGAACATTGCCCGAAAAAAGGGCGATTCCCAGCGAGGGAAGAGAAAGAAAGGAAAACCTCGGCTATGCATGTATATATATATATATATAAATACTGGGTTTGGAGTGAATGAATGCCGGCGGGCAATCTGTTTCCCGTGCGGGATTACTTTCACGGCTACACACCCCTGCAGGAACGATGCGATGGTTCGAAGCTCCAGCACCATCAACACCACATACACGCACCATCGTCACATAGATGTATACATGAATATAGTCCCGAAACGGAAGACTGTGGTCGGGTCTCTTACTCATATATACGAAAACATACACACATAAACGTATATAAAATACGATTCGACTTGGCAACTCCCACCGGGCGTAAAAAGCACATCCGAATTGAATCATTGCTGAATAAGCGGGAAAGTGGCTGGCTGGTGAAAGAGGGCTGTGCGTGCGTGTGATTGTCTGTGTATGCGTGTGTGGGTGTGCGTGCTTGTGTTTTAGTGTGTACTTATATATAGGAAAAGAGCAGCCACAGGAAAAGACGAGAAGAAACGACCCGTTGAGGAATCGTTTTCCTACACCGGCGTCGCCTCATTGCCTCTTTGCTTTCCTGCCCCACAAATTCCCTTAACTTTTTTTTCGTACAACCTTCTCCTGGCCCTTATTTCCGTTTTTCATGCTCTCTTTATCTCGTTGTGAACACATTCTTCACCAATCGCATGCACATCCTCCTTCTCTCTCTCTCTCTCTCTCTCTCTCTCGCTCTCTTTCTCTCTCTCGCTTTGTCTTTATCTTTTACTCTCGAGACACACACACACACACACACCGCGGAGGCCTCTGACTATTTCAACAAGATCCTCCGGTGCTCCGCCTCTATCTCGTGTTCACCCCGAATTAACACGTCGAGCGAGGTACGTATACGTTAAACTCGAAGCTTTAAACTTTGCTCACCCAGTGAGTCTGCTACGCTGAGAGCTTTCTCGCTCTCCGAGAGAGAGAGCTGTAATAGAGGAAACGCCGGTGAGAGGAGTATATATACGAAACATTTGGCCTCGTGGTTCCCCAGGGGGTGCAAACTGTTGCGTCATAACTCGGTAGGGAACAACGGAGTAAGAAGAGGATAGCCAGAAGGGATGTACAAGCAGTAAACGTATATGGAAGCTCTACGGAGTGCGAGTTGTATAGCAAAGGAGCAGAATGCTTAGAGCTAACTAATGAAACAGAACCGAGAGACGCGGGACTCGGTTGAAACAGACTAAAGTACACCGTCGTTCCGACCGTTCTCTCATCCACGCTGTACATACACTCTGCGGAATATCCTAGATTCTGGGAAATTCAAGACTCGACGTAAGAGTCATTTTTGAAAAATATAAAAAGATATTGTACGGTTGATTACCGGTGATAAGCTCGGAATGGCATAATTATTATTAAAAGCGCACAAGTATAAATGTGTGTGGCACGCACTGCTGCCATTGTCGACATCATTAACAATCATTTGTTATTTGGTTGGTTTGCTGCGACAGGAAACAATGCCCGAATGGAAAAGAAGAGTGTCACGCGTTTCACTCGAAAGTGATGTTTTCATTTGGCCATCAATGTGCTTTCATAACTCGCGAATCACAGCTCAAATTATGGTTCAACCTTCATCGGAGTTGGGGGCAGAATTTTTAACGAATTCATACTTAAAAAACGGTTTCTAGTTAAAATTATCGTCATTATATTTTCAATGATTTTTCATACATAATTTTATTTTTATCAGGAAAATCAAAATCATCCACGATATTGACATTGCGTTGAATGCCTTCGGTACACCGAAGACATTCATGCCTATATATAGGCATACCATTGGGATGACTTGTGTCAACTCTGTTTCGAGAAGAAAAGAGAATGTCTCATGTAAAAAGTGTGGTCAGAAAATCGACGAACCTTCCCTACGGGTGCTTTCGGTGTAAATTTCTTCATTGACTTTTTTATTGAAATCCTCGATAGATTTTTGTTCCACGCACTTGCTTAAGCTTCTATCGAGGGTTCCTCGTGATTCCCACGAGCGTACCCAGTATAATATTACCCAGTTGAAGACTTTCTAGCCGGAATCATCATTTCCAGCCTCGATAATCCGAAGCACAGCGATCGGCGCGTGTCCAGCACACGATTTGAGGCGAAAAGCTCGCGGCTTGGACATTTATAATGTAACGATAATCGCGTGAACACTTCATCCTCGTACTTTGTGTATATGTATATATTTTTTTTCGCCAGAATCCCGTCGCGTTTCCCGCGCGAACTCTTAGACGACATTGACGAACGACGGTGTACACGTGTCCCGGACGCCTACGTCCCATTCACAAACAAACACACATACACACACACACATCTACAATTGCACAGTAATATTTATACCCTACTTTCAGTATGCGAGATGCACGTGTCACATGTTCACCCCGAATAACTACTTCACCCCGCAGGAAGCCGCAACAATTTGGCTTCACCGTTCAATTTGCCATAAGCCATTTCTCTCTTTCTCACATACACACACACACATACACACACATACTTTCTCCATTCAGTCTGTAACAATTTCATGCAGTCGGAGGAGAGTGCTGAGTAGCTCGAGGATATGGGGCGTCCGTGATGGCGGTGAGGGGGATAATGAACGGGGCGTGTGCGACAAGTGCATGACAAGTGCAAGGCAACGTGGGACATGGATAAGCAGACGCGAGGAAGTTTGCAATGGGTGAAGAAAATAAGGACGATGTAGTGAATGCGTTGACAAAACGTTAGTTGTGAATAACTATATTACGTATATCGACGTATATCTGTATGCATATAGTGTGAGAATCGACGAGAGAGATTGTGTCGCAGGGGTTGAATCGTTCGAGTGGCGGCGGCAGCGGATTCACGAGGGATGTTGAAACGAGTAGTGTAGCAGTGTAGCGACGAATCTATCTCGACACTCGAGAAACGAGGGATGACGGTTAAGAGGAGGATACGGCGGAACGAGGGACCGTGCGAACTCTTGCAACGTGCGCGTAGTTTGAGATTCGTGAACGTTAAGGGGGGGGGGGGCAAGGAAGACTGAAGGGGCGCTATATATTAGCTACGAGGGACCTTATCGAAAAGCACTCGCGAATAGTGCGATATACTCTACCGCGGGAGGCAGAGAACTGTACAGCGCACTAGGATAAGTTTTCTCGCGCAGCAGGATAAGAGATAGATAAAGATATAGATAAATGTATCTGTATATATGTGCATTATGTACATTAGAGATTTATTAATGAGGTCTCGAATAAATCGGCTGTCGTACGACGGCGGGATTATAGTTCCTTACTCCAACACCCCAACGACGACAGATTATTCCGTGGATAACTGGACAGAGACACGCCACGAAAATTTAGCATTACAAGCCTCGGTCGTTAACGCTTTCTTTCTCCCTCTCTCTCTCTCTCTCTCACTCTCTCTCTCTCTCTCTCTCTCTCTCTCCGTCTTTCTCAGCGTGGACACTGTCACATGAATATTCACCCCGCTAGATATTCTTGCCATCGCGATACTGCCTCGAGGTATACATTGTATATTCTATATATTATATGAGTATCGTATATGTTTGTGCCCCCCTCTATACGCACAGATAGTCTGATACACCTGCGATCTTCTAATAGGATGACCACAGACAGGATCACGGTGCCTCCCCCCCCCCCCCCCTTCCTCCGACTATTCTCCGGTATTAATTATAACTAGCCGTCACAATTCGGTTAAAACTTTCAGCGTGATATGCAATTTATTAACGAATGCTCAGTTATGGCGCGAGTGAACCAGTAAATGACTGATTAAAAGAAATTTCGTAATATATGAATTGCATTCTTGATTCGTAGGTCAAAGAATCTTTCAACAAAAACGGATTATACGCGGGTTTAAATGAAATAATAAAACTCGAAAAGTATGATGATTATAAACATATTTGAGGTATTTTTTCATCATGATTATCTCGTGAAAATAATCACAAGCTGTAAAATTAAAAGGCTGAAGCTCAAAACCACTGGATATATGGAACAATGCCTCATTCGCGAGTGTTAAAAAATTTGTAACACTTTCCAACACTTTTTTAAAGTATGATTTTCCGCCTATTTTACGGCTATACTTTTTAGAATTTGGTTAAGAAAGTTGTTGGGAATTATCAGTGATCTAGGAGTACTAAAGCAGGTTACAAATTTATCGATTTAGATGCGAATCAATAAATCGTTGAACGACAGAATAACGATTATCGCTCATTTATATGAAAATTTCCGAACGAATCTCATTGAATTGATTTCAATCGGAATAAAGGAATATACGATTTATATATATATACATTCACGATCGTGACTTGGTACCCGAGTTATTCGGAAGATCGCGACAATTTGGTATCTTGTCAATCGCAATGCTTTTTTCTCACGAATCTCTCTGTGAATGTGATGAATATACACAGAGATGCGTGTATCGGGCGCTCCCACGTGAAATTTTTTCACATGATACGAGGATATAATAATACGAGCGTCCGCGTAAAATGTGTGGAAGGTGCTGGCGGAGTCGAAGAATGTTCGCATCATCGATGAGAGACCGCGGGGTATATACGAGAGGACCCTCGGGGATACGTTCGAGGAATATCAAAATCTGGCGCCTGCAACATCCACATCCCAGCTGTATATATCGCGCGCGAGTTACCACCAAAGACTTTGCCTATGGCTGCCTAATAATCGACGCAAGGGTATTCCCATACGCTCACACCCACACCTAAGACGTACAGACACGAAGAAAATAAATACAGAATGAGACGAACAGGTGCGATCGTGCGGTCTCCCCGTGGGAAAGTCATACGTGAGCCTTCGTGAGTATATAGACAACGCGACTTTGCGAGCACACAAGTGCTGTACAGGCTTCCCCGCGCCGGACTCGTGTTAAAAAAAAAAAAATTGATGCTCGTGTGCGGGACTAATGAGAGTTTGATCTCGTGAATGTATATGTGAATGCTAATGTATGGTCATTTAAAGTGTCACCTGTACTTATTTATCAACGAATGGCAGAGTAAACAAGGCACTAAAATAAAATCGTCTATGTTTAGTATTTTAAGAAAGCTTTTAGCTGCACGTTCGCTTCGTGCAATAAAAAAAACTTCGAAAACTGCTTGTACGAATTTTCTGCGGGGAAACTGATGTAAATATAGAAGTGAGACTGAACTGAACGATAGCTGAGTTATACAGGACAGATACGTGTGAAAAGAATAATAATTTACGTAAGAAAAATTTTGTATTGAAATGCATATTTTTCAGCAATTTTTTAGAAAATCAATTCATAGCATTGATCCGGTTTTGATGAGCAGCGGCTCATTTTGTTTGGTTAAAGGTATGCTATAATATTCGTAGTTTTTACAGAGTACGGTCTTTTTTTTACAATAAATATGTAAAACGTTGATGCTGCCTATTAAAATTCATTCGCATAGCTCATGAGTTATATAAAAAATGTTACCTGAAGTAAAATTAGCTGCCATTTATCAGAATCGAGAAAACGTATGCCAAATATGTGCTAAAATATAAACGAAAATCTAAAACTCTTTTTTTCATGGATGCTTGAAAAATATTACTATTTCACATATATTTTTTTCCAAGGGAAATCATAGCGTATTATTTTCTATACTACTTGCTATTAAATCCAGAACTATACCATGATTAAAATTACATGCAATTAAATCATTGTTTACAAATTCTTGCAAAGATCTGCAATCTAGTGGCCTTTGTGATTAGGGAAATGTTTGTGACATTTGAAAAAAAAAACAGTGAATTTTACATTTCTTCGTGTTCTTCGTTATTTTTTTCTCCCCCTCTCAACTGTATGCAATTTAATTTCAACGATAATTTTTTCCTTAGATCTCCACTGATCAAATATTATTCTCTGCATAAAATGAACTAAAACAAAATGCCCTCGGAAATTTACAATTCACAGACACAGATCTGATAAAACCCGACGTATTCCTGACACACCCTTGTACTTAAAATATATTTTTTTTCCTTAATTCCCTCATTCTTCTTCCTCGCACTTGATGTATATTAAGGGTCTCTTCTCTCGCTCTCTTTCTCTCTCTTCTCTCTCTCTCTCTCTCTCTCTCTCTCTCTCTCTCTCTCTATATCTCGCTCTCTCTTCGTCTCTCTCGGGTTGTTTTTTTTTTTCGAAAGGGGACAGGCGACGTACGTCGAGTTGGCGGATATCGGAGGTGAATCTGGGTACCGATCAAAGAAAAAAGGAGCACGCGGAGAAGCCGAGGGTATCAGCAGGTGCAGTGAGATCCGAGTTGGCCCTGTTTGAGCTCCTTTTCTGTGAGGCTTCTCGCGATCCGGCTGCAAATCGTCGGGGCGATAGAGGTGCTAGCAATAAGTTTTTCGAGGCTCCATGGAGATGCACGCGCGCCTTTATTTCTCTTTCTCTCTCTCTTTCTCTCTCTCTTTTTCACTCGTTCAGATACACGCACACACACGCTTAAACTACCCTGTGCGCGCTCCCGTCAACGTCGATGTCGATATACACGTATATCCCTGCGTGTGTGTATATTCTCAAGCTTATTTTCTATCCGTTCATTCATGGGGTCCATCCTTCCTCTCTCTAAATGCCTATAATTTCGGTGGATGATTACAGGGCAGCGTGACCAACGCCCGCGGTTTAACTCGGACTTACAGCACACCTCACGTCCCTGTATTTCTCTATCTATCTTTCTCGCGCTTTAGAAGCATCGATATGTATATGTGTAGATATACATATATTTTACGCGCGTGTCTTCCTTTACTGTTTTTTTTTTCTTATATTCTACTGCACTTTCGGACGACGGCCGCCGGGCCTCGTTACGAGAACACGCGCTCGCTCCAAAAATTGAAACGGATACGTCTGCTTTTATATGTGTATGTAAAATGTATATATATGTGCCAGCAGTATATAGGCATGTGAATCACGAATGAAACACTGGGTATTCGCCAAGTCGAAAGATACCCATATATTTTACTAGAATAGACAGTAGACCAGGTATTATTATTATTAGGATAGTTATTATAAGGTTTGCAGTCGATTTGTATTTGAAGATATCGCGACTATAGGTATATAAAGCACAGGTTATGTGAGTCGATCTTGTATATACAATGGGGGTGAATGAGAAAGAGATCCTATCATTATAAGAGACCCATCGACCGTTCATCCCTTTGATCCTTATTATATCTTTTGTAGAAACAAACAAATGTAATGGCTAGGTGGATCACTAAAAAGACGATAGACTTTCTACGTATATATACATGTATATATATATAATTTTATTTCTCGACCATCCACCTGTCCAACCGGTGTTTTTTCCCCCCAATTTAGCCTATGCGTAAGATCCTCTTACGAGGACTTATTTTCCTTTTGAGCTGAAGAATTTAAAATTCTCCGCTTGATTCATTGCCATCGACGAGGACAAGGTGTGAAATTACCCAGTGCACGTATTACATAGATTCTTATATATATATATACATTTTCGCGAGTCTTCTCACGTCAGTTTTAAATTCTATTCGCTCAGAAAATCGTCGGAGTATTGTATATGTATACTATATGTATGTTGCTTGAATAATTTGTCGATTCAGGTGGTTCATTCGTCATCATTTTGGATGAAGGATCGATTCAAGGTAAGCTAATATACAAACGCGACATCGTGTGAGTAAGAAAGATGGACACTCGAATTCACCTCGAGAGTTGATAGCCTCGAAGCTGTATCTCTTTCTTTCTATCACAGAACCCCGGTTCTCCCTTGAGGCTCATCCTCCGCAAGTGGGTACTCGTCCAAAAACCCCGGCAGTTAGATCGCTCGCTAGCAGTCACACACATTTCGTCACGGAGGCCAATTAGCGCGAGTTTGGCCGACGGGTTGGACATTTCAACCTGATTTTCGTTAGGATAACGTTTGAATCTCTTGTGCTTGGACGCGCGGATGGACCAGCTTGCGTAATGAGCTCTCCTCTTTCCTCTCTCTCTCTCTCTCTCTCTCTCTCTTTCGAGTTCTCTGTCACTCTTGCCATGGCACGACACGCGCGGGCCATTTGCCTCGCGACGAAAGAGAGAGACAAAAGGGAGATAAAGAGGGTGATCCAAGCCAAATTCATTCGAATTAAATTATCAAGAGTCTCGTCGGAGTAGCACGTTGGCTTTTGCTCGGGTGTTTAATCCTACTAGGGTTCTCCGAGAGCTCGATCAACCTGTCAGATCGATCACGGAACGCTTGTCCGGCAACGCGACGAATCTTTTCACTTCTCACGCGCATATACGCTCGACAATAATAATTATTTTTTATCTCTTTTTAATCGTCAATGAATCATAATACAGTTGTATAATATTATCGGGTATCGTGCGATCGACTTTACTTTATGTCACTATATATGGCTCAGAGCTGAAATACGATGGACATTTTCGTTAAGGAGGTTCTTAACATCAATTGGGTGCGGCAAGGGGAACGTTATGGCGCGGCGCAGGCGACGTGCGGGGCAGGTTACGTTCGGCATTTGTTTCACCAAATACGTTTTCATTTTATTAATTTGCCATTATTCACGCTCAATTCTGTTTACAAGTATATTTCACAATCGGCACGGTGAAAAACATTCTTTATCGGCAAATTATTTCTATGAAGGTCTAATCTATCGTTTATAAGCGATTCTTCGCGGAAATGTTACCGTTTTTTCACTCCTAAAATAATCTCCAATGATAGCTTCGAATACTTCTCCCATAAGAGCCTACGTATAAGCAGCATATTTGATGTTTTTTTTTCTCCTCAACTACACGGTCAAAAATCTGAAATAAATACGGTGTATTCCTAGTACCAGCACAAACCTTCCCTCAAATTTTAGAATGATTCTTACCGTTTTTCTCTGGGTTAAGAACCTCCTTAAGCGGAAAACTTTATTGTGATAAAAGATGGCCGCATGGCGTGTAGCGTGTGCAATGCCCGACGAATTATCGTTTCGATTATACTTACCTCGTGCTGCTGTTGTTGCTGAATGCATAGAAAATCCGTAGATTGATGGGTACCGTGGGAGGGTTGATTCTCCGAAGTGGAAACATCCTGTAGAAGATCCACGTGGTCCCAGCAATCTTCGGACATGTCCATATTTCCCCCTCCCTAATCCGTGTACACGATTCTGGATCTCTTTTGTTCTACTCACAATCAACTCTCTCTCTTTCTCTCTCTTCACGCACTCAACAAGTCTCGTTGACTACTTTAAAATTCACTGGCCGTGTACACACTGACTTTTCCACTCGCGCACTTATCAATTATCCTTACGGTATGCTCCGAAAACAATTTTACGAGTAGCCACGTGTCACTGAGAGGACAAGGTGCAATGTATGTACTCGCGGTTCTGTCGATTATCAGCACCGAAAACTTGGCATTTTTACAAGGAAAAAAGGCAAAATACGATCGTTAAGAAGTATCACGCCGCACGTAGCATCGATTATCATTGATGGTATCGAGTGTATAACGAGAAAATCTGATAGATCGCGGGAAGCACACCGCGGTGTTCATGAAAGAGGAGAACTCACGGCAATCTCTCGTGGCGTGGCGTGCGCGCGAGCTCGACTTGGAGCACGTCCGGCTACGATTAACGGGATATCTCTCCTTCCTCTCTCTCTCTCTCTTCCTTTCGGGGAGAGAAAGGGTGGCGCGCGCCCAAGCTGCCGTGGCGGGACCAGGTTGAGAGAGAGCCAGCGAGCAGAGCGCTGCGGAGATAGCGGGGGAGGCTGTGAGTTTTATGAGAGAGGCAAACGGCCAGAGAGAAAACGATAGAGATCGAGCTGGCAGAGAAAGAGAAAGAGAAAGAGAGAGAGAGAGAGAGATATACCGATGAAAAGACTCGCGGCCTTCTCCTTCGTGCAAGGGGAGGGGTATCCTCGGCTTTTGCGATCTCAACGAGGGGGTCGGATATGTGAAAGCAGCGACGAGAGTCTGAAAACCACGAGCTCGCGAGAGACGATCGAGTAAGAAGTTTGTGAATTGCGCGCGGTAATATTATTTCGCCGACGGTTACGAATACGACGAGGAGGAGTACCACGACGACGACGACGACGACGACGACGACGGTGGTGGTCAGTCGGCGTGGAATGAAGTTGGACGCTATAGGGTTAGGCTGGGTTCGGCTATGAAGCTCGGAGAGTTGTGCAGCATCAGCGCGCGGCCCAGAGAAACGACAGAGGGGGATGCGGAGGGATGGAAACAGAGCCAGCATGGTACCACATACCACACACACATACACACATATTTATGTATATACATATTCAAGTGTATGTAGCCACAATCGCATGGTACTAACACGGAATGAGACGAGAACGATGAGTGAGCGAGTTGGCGATTGGCGCCTGGTTAAGGATAGACAAAGATGAGACCAGCGACGCGCGGTTGATGGTGAGAAAGACGCGGGTGGGGGGGAGTCGAGCGAGATGGAGCGCATAATCGAGCACGCAGAGAAGAGCGAGAGCGAGCCGTAAGGCGTAAGTCTGGCTATCCATATATGTATATATTATATATATACCCGACATATATAGAGTTGGTTTTGCGGGTGCTCTCACTCTTGTGCATATAGCTAGATCGTGGGGCCGAACATTGGAGGTGGCGCCAATACCTGCCCCCGCCAACGAGCTTGCGTATACGTACGTACCTCTACCATTCGCTCTTTGTCTCTCTTCCTCGCTTTCTCTCACTCTCTCTCTCTCTCTCTCTCTCTCACTCTCTCTCTCTCTCTCTCTCTCCCTCTCCCGCTCTCTCTCTCTCTCTCTCTCTCTCTCTCTCTCTCTCTCTCTCTCTCTCTCTCTCTATCTCTCCTCATGCTGGTAAGGTCAATGTACCAATCCACTAACTGTGTACCAATGATTGATAGGGTCAAATGATATTAATACGTGGAATAACATGTTTTTTGGTTTGCGGACGTTGAAAGGGAGCTTTTTTAGGACACCCATCCGACTTTCGTTAACCCCGAAACTGCTGATGCGAGTCTTCGCTGCAAGACATCTTTGAACGAACCTCATCTGGGATAGGATAAGAAAAACTTGATAGCGACATCAATTCAATTAAACACATGAAAGTGGTGCAATGAAATGGGATTGACACCCCCCCCCCCCCCCCCCCCCCCGAGAGGTTGACTCAATGATTTTTTCTTGGCAGTGTCTTTATAGGATTCACAATTGTATTCGAAAAAGTATGAATACCTAGGAAAATATAACACTGCAACCTATAAAGGCGACAGCTCTCTTTTCCCTTCTCCCTCTCGCGTATTATGTACACGTAAGATGTTTATTTTATATTCTACATGATTGCTGGAAAAATAAGACCCGAAGATGGTGCCGTAGACTTTGCTCTCCAGAACGACGGAACATCGCATCCACTATACGTACAATGAGCCTCATGCGCTGCTGGTTCGAGTGTTGATCGTCTCGTTGCCTCTGTGTGCTTTACGCAACGACTCTCGAACGCTACTACTTGCAAGCTCACAGTTCCGATAATAGGATAATATATGATGCCTGTCGCGGGAGCACTCAACCTGCGTTCTTTTTCTTTCTCTATCGGACCGCCAGTTCACATCCCGCGAATGTGATGCGAATGATCTTCGACGGGAAAAAATGCGACGCTGACGAGTGTGGGAAAAACAAATAAATCTGGAGGGAGGGGGGGGGAGGGGGTGAAGTGCATAAGTACTTTGGTTCGTTCGCGAGACGAGCATTACCGCGAAATTGAGCGCTATGCACATACAATCGACCACAAACCTGGGATCATGTCAGTGTGCGTCAAATTGGCTATTGCATCGACTCGTTCGACTATATATATATATACGAGAAACGTGCAGACTGAAGCTCTCTCATGATTTTTCTGAATTCGCGCGAAGCTTCTGCAAAGTATGAGGAAGTGACGTTCTATATGTTACAACTTACTCAATCTTATCCGAAACATCTCACGTTGAATCGTCAAGTATGATCCCCCATGGAATTTTATGTAGGTGAAATATATGCAGAAAATATAGATGACGTATGGAAGATTTTGCACCAAAAATATAATATATTACGTACATTTTCCATATATGTCATATATGTTACGTATATGTTGCAAGTGTCTGATCTGTTTTTTGCACCAAAATATTTCGCATATATTGTACCAACATAAATTTCCATGGGAGATGTGAGCAGCGTGGCTCCATTATAGGACGTATCGGATGCTACACCTATAGTCACAGAGCAGTGTTGAATTTATTAATTCATTTCAATTCTTTTGCGACGAAAAGTTTATGGTCCTGTGTAGAGTCGTCGGACGTAGGGAAAGGATAACCCGAAACATTTACCAGAATACAAAATGTGGAGCAATCGTTTCGACCAATTGTTCCAAATAGATTGTTGATTTATAATTTGTCTTTAGGATACATGACCTGAAACAATTCATGCATGTACATGCTTTTGTTTTCTCCGAGATCCGGGGAATCCCGAACAAATATACCTGGGCCATAGAGACATTTCGGTAATGTGATAAAGAATGAGGACAGCCATATAGAGATCTGCGAATAAGTCAAAAGAGCGTCAGTCATTCTGGTTTTTCCCGCTCACGTCTCTCTCTCTCTCTCTCTCTCTCTCTCTCTCTCTCTCTCTCTCTCTCTCTCTCTCTCTCTCTCTCTCTTTCTCCCTCTTTCTTTTTCTTTTGCGTGTATCTTCTGCTACTATACAAACTGGCACGCATAATAATAACCAACGAACGCATACGCGAGATCTCTTGAGCCTAGAGATATGCCCCAGAGTGCATAAACACAACACTGAGAAAACACGGATAGATGATATCGCGTGGATGCACCTAAGGGGCCGCTTCGCGACCGCGGATGCGTTGTCCGATTCGCGCTTATAAGCCTCACCATACGGCTTTTGTACTCTCTGCGTTCTTAAGAGTTTTTTTTTCAACCGTGGCGGGATCTCTTTGGATTTGCGCTAACCCTCACCGAGACGGGCTCTTCTATCACTCCCGCGTATATAAGAATCTTTCTCTCGGTCTTTCGTCGCGGAAACTTTACCGGTCTTTGCCACCGAAACGCCGGGTGGAATTTCGTACGCGATGCGCTCTCAACACTCGCCATCTCGTCGGCCATCATTTAACAACGCGTCACTTCAACGCAATCGTATGAACAGAAGATTCTAGCGTTCATCTTATTTCTGAACAAGCATGCCGCTAGTGTATGAGTATCCGCGAATTTAAGGTAGCTTCGGCGCTCCGTAGTAGTAAAATGAGTGCTCAATTTTCACAATTATTTTTTCGAAAAATTTATTGCACTAATTAACAGTAGTGAAGGTTGATTTTTTTTACAGCATGTGTGCTTAACATAGAAGAACATTAATAACGATCCATTTGCAAAACCATCAACTGGTAAATGCAAATTTCTATGATGGTATGGTTTGCTTCAAGATTTTTCAAAGAATGATCCTTATTTTTTTTACCGATTTTAATGCATGATTTTTTTCCTGAAAAGATTCACTACGAATTCAGTATATAAATTTTTGTAGTGTTAATCGTTTAAAAATTGCAGCAATTCGTTCATGGTATATTTTTTTGTCGGTTAAGCAATAGACCGCTATTGTCAAATGATCAACCCTACGAAAAAATCTTATCATTCGATAGGGTGGAGCGCAGAAGCTATCTTAAAGGCAATTGGGAAATAATAACGCATCGATTATTTTACGTTTCAGGAGGGTTCAGCGATACGATCAAGTCAAACGAGTCAAAAGGTTTAAAAAAACTGGTTGGAAAAATGTACAGAAATAAAATAATAGTATTGACGACGTATCTAGACTAAAGAATACGTCCGTAATATCAAATTCAATCTTTTCGATAACCTGACAACTGAAAAATTCTTTTTATAACACGTTGAAATGAAAAAATTGACAAGTCGGTATCCCGGCTAGTTTTTTTTTACAACTTGTCTGAACAGATAAATTGATTCTCACTCAGATTTGCATTCGAAATACGAGTATCGATATACCAAATCCACGGATATTTTTTTATATAACTTTACTCGGATATTATTTATTTTTTAATTGTGCAAAAGAGAAACATTCTTGAGAACCTTTAGTAGGATGTATTTACGAAACCGGTGAGTGAATGAAATTTCAATATTTCACGTATAATATAAAATTCCTCTCCACAAATATACCCAAAATAGACGACGTTCCAAGCTATCTTCATCCTCCTCCTCCTCTATACATCCTCAAAAGCTAATAATGCAAGAAAAAAGTGCAATACTTATTTCATGGTTAAAACGCGAACAAGATGACAAAGAGGTTCCCTGTTACGTACCTGGCATATAACGAAATGACACGAACGTAACATGTTTTATGTATAGAGATTTTTTTTTTATCGACATATATCCTGGAGCATTATACCGTCATAATTGACGGAAAATAATCACTATCGCGGTGTAAATAGGGAATGGGGAAAAATATACAAGCTCGTTATCTGTAATATAAGAGACAAAAGTTTAACCGTGAACGGGGTCGCGCAATCAGCCGGGCAATCGGTAAAATGAAACAAAAGCTCCGGCGATATAATAACGTCGCGTGTCAACCCGTGAGAAATTGAACGATGGTGGATGGATGGATATGGGTTTTATTATTTATTGTCGAGAGGATACGAACGGCGGAGGGTATTAATGCAAAGCGCACTCAAGCTAGAGTGGCCTGGACAGTATTTCGACATGTCGGGCGTATTAGTGCCTTCGGTCCAGATCGAGTAAATCTGTTAGCTGGCTCTACTCTTGTGGGGCTCACGGAAACGAGGATATCTCGTTCGGTGTATCGAGTAATACCATATACCGGCTCATACATATATATACACATATCGGTTATCGGATATCGACTGTCGAGCGAAGCTGGGCACATTCTGTAACGATTAATTCGATTTTTCCAGACACAATACGGAATACACAGCTCCCGTAAAAGGTTTTTAACGAATTTGTATTTACATGACTACATATATATACATACACGTATATCTATTTCTCCGCATGTCAAAACGGACCGACGGGTAGATAAAACATTGAATCCCAACGATTCAAAGCTCGTTACCACCTGCTCTGAGTTAAATTAAAGAGCTTGCAAGCCCCGTGAATTATTACGTTTGTTCGGGCGAACGCGTGGCATAAAGTATGCATACGAATAGTGAAAAGGATAACGGAAAACGAATTTTAATATAGGGTCGATCGGTGGGCCAAGAGAACTTGCTACATAAGCATGGACGACAATTATCAGCTTCGGAGATGGATTTCGATTTACTTTTTGTGTTCTCTGAACTTTGATTTCTTTTTTGCAAATGCTTCTTGCTGTGTAATGATTATTAATTTCCGTCTAAATGGAATTTATTTTTTATAATTTACGAAGACCTTATTGTATTGGCCATTTTTAATTTATAAATTTTTTTTCGGATTCGAAATTAGCAGCCTCGTGGAGTTTTCGATACTAATTTTTTTGTCCATCAATTTTTTGTTCGTCAAATTTATTGGATTTGGGCCTTAAAAAGTCACGATTACTCGGGTTTTTTTAAACTGATATATTTGTATTGTTCGTCTATTATTATCCTTGTAGTAAATTTTTTCTATGATTTATTCTCCCCACGGGTAGATCTTGGATCCACAAGGACAAAGAAAGTAAATAGTCTTATATAGGTATTGGATAGAGATGAATTTAGCTTCTTCGTTCAGTATGTGTAAGTCTCAGGTTCAAATCCCATTTAGAAAAACAATCACCTATTTAATTTTTTTCTGCGTCATTTCTATCGATAGCAGACAATAATATTCATTGAGAGAAGAAATTGGAGGTTACAATAATTGTTCATTCCAGGGAAAAAATAGTTTACATCTACGTATATGAAGTTTAGATCTACGCAGATCTAAATTTTGGAAAATCACGTGTTTACCTAGATCTCAATCAGATCTATCTCGATTTAAATTGAATCTGCCTAGATCTCCATTAGATTAACACGGATCTAAGTAAATATATAAAGATTTTTGTAGATCAACGAAGATCTAACACTTAAAAGTGTTCAAACATAATATTAGATCGACTTGAATGTACGTAAATCTCCCGTTATATTCAGAGATCTCGGTAGATATACGATTTTCAAAAATTTAGATTTGCGTAGATCAAATTGGACCAAAAAATAAGTACGTACATCTAATTCAGATCGATACGTAAGTTGTTTTTGTTAGATCTACGTAGATCTGAACTTGGACCTGCGTAGTATTTTTTTAGATCCCCGCAGATATAAATTTTGAAAAATCTTAGATTTATCCAGATCTTCATAAGTCTACTAAGATTTATATGTAAATCTGCTAAGATTTACGTGGATAAACGACGATCTAATAAGTAATAATGTTCAAACATAATATTAGGTCGACTCGAATGTACGTAAAATCTACCGTTATAGTTATATATCTACCGTTATAGACCTAAAAATAACTACGTACATCTAAATCGGATCTATACGTAAGTTGTTTTTTTTAGATCTACATAGATCTGAATTTAGCCCTGAATAGTATTTTTTTAGATCCCCGTAGATCTAAAGATTGAAAAATCTTAGATTTATCCAGATCTTGATAAGATCTACTAATAAGATCTATATGTAAATCTGCTAAGATTTACGTGGATAAACGACGATCTAATAAGTAATAATGTTCAAACATAATATTAGGTCGACTCGAATACGTAAATCTACCGTTATACGTGGAGATTTAGGTAGATCTGATTTTCCAAAATTTAGGTCCGCATGGATCAAATTAGATCTAAGAAATAACTACGTAGATCCATGTAATTCACATGCTCATGTAAAGGGATATTTCGTGGTTGCACAAAGATTTCCAGCAGCGTTTTCTGACAGCCCCGAAATCACAACAACACATCTCAATTTAATAAGCTTCGACCATCTAAAATATATATCCACCTTTATTTTTCTCGAAATTTTATACCATTTGATGTGTTTTCATGATTTCTTTCAACTCACAACGCAGCGCTTCGGTAATAATTAATACGATCAAAGTGGAAATAGAAAAATCACTTTGTCGATGGCAAAATCATTATTTGTAATTTACAATTTTTTTTCTTTCACGGAAGAACAAAGAAAAGTGATTTTCTTTTCTCCGTGAGATATCTTGCATATATGTATAATAATCCATAGGCGCGCGTGTGACGACGACGGATGCGAAGGGAATCCGAACGCGGCCATATATGTATACGGGGCATGGAGCGGATAAAAAATGATGAACGAGGAAATCCGCATTATCGACGAGACACATTCGTGGAGCTACGTGAACGTCCGCAACGTCGTGGCGTCGCCACAGACACAGTCGTGGCAACATGGCGACGCCCAGTGAGCTGTCTCTTCGTGAGATACGTCAGTATTTGTTGGATAACGGTGGCATAGCGCGAAATCGTGACCTCGTTAAACACTTCAAACGCTTTTTGACGGAGCCCGAGACTCGAGGTAAGTCGTGATTATTCCTGGCCTATCATCCCAACGACTGTTAATCTCCATCGTTTCATCGAATGTCACGCGCACCTGCGTCTACGCAACGCGAGATCGTCCCGTGCGCGGTCAGTCACTATATAGGTTTTCACGAGTAGCCACGGTTGCCTATACTTCTTACACCTATAGCTACGCTGATGAATCAACTCACGTCAGTCAAAAAAAACTGTATCGAGCGTCGTGCGCAATTCTATACCCAACTCTCTCATAGCGTCACTTTCTCCTATTATCTTTTGTATAACCGTCCGTTACAATTGCTCGTTGTTGCCTATTGTCAGCAAACATCAAAAATGTTCAGCAATGTAACATCTTTTTGTTTGTTTTTTTTTGTTTCGTTAATTTGTCTATTACAGTCGAGGCTCGAAATAATTTCAAAGAGTACGTCAATATTCTGGCATCGATAAAGAACGAGGAGGTAAGTAATGTTGAAGTGTTCGCTTGGTGGAGATCGTTGCAGCAGCTGGCTAGAAATTGCGCGAACGTGATACCGTAAACCGCGCGGCGGGTTCTCTCTCTCTCTCTCTCTCTCTCTCTCTCTCTCTCTCTCTCTCTGGCAGTTTATAGTATATAAGCAACCGAGGGAGAGAACGACTTGTTGCTCTCCCTCCGACGTTGCCGTATCTTTCGATTTTGCGACCTCGCCGCGCCGGTGTAAACACACAAACACACACAAACACACACATACACACATTACGGGCGAGAATGCAGCGGCACAGCGACTAGATCGTTTAGCCGTGTATACATACAGTTTGCTACATTCGTAGGATATTTTAATAATTACGGATGTTCCGATTAGCTACCACCTCCGATTTCGTTGAAACTCTGAATTTTCATGTTCATTGGCGTGTGCTGATTGTAAATTTGATAGTGAGAAGTTTGCGCAACTGCAAGGTGAATGTCCCGAATTGTGACTGCCTCTAAGTCCCGCTCGACATTAGGAGAGGGAAATTTTTATTTAAATTTGTCTAAGGTTCGAAAGTATTAATATCATTGGAAAGCGCGGAATATCAGGTAACGGAAGCTCACCTTATTTTTTTTTTATTATTCTTTTGATTATTTAATTAATATATTTCAAGTATGCGTACTCATTCAAATGGCCCCAATAGTATCCTACTCGTTGGATGAACGTTCCTTTTACTGACCTATGCAAGTCCCGAACGCTGATCTATACCCTTTCAGTAATATACCCGATTAGTGATGCCCACCACGATATATCGATGTCCCAAATGATGCAACATTATTCATATTTAGTATCTATCATGAAAAATAATTCGTCATGACAAGTATTTAAGGCTTTCATTTTTTAAAATATTGTTATGAACACGGAGAGTAGCCTAATAAAATACACAGGATACGTTGAGCGAAAATCGTCATTGACAGAACTGGCGAACTGACGATCGGACCTATCAGTTGTTCAGAAGGAGTCTCTGCATAATCGTCATGGTGTGCGGTCGCACGATCCTAAGCGAGCGGGGACTATCTTGTAATTAATAAATCCGCCTCAAAAACAAATATCCGCGTTGTTATTTCGTTACATTGGTGTCAGAAGTGGGATTCGGTAAATCAAACACGCCAGAATAACTGTGCACCTCGTGAAAAATACCAGTGAATAAAATAAAAATAAAATTGATAAATAAATAAATATCGAAATGACATTCGCGATCAAATAAATTAATTAAAAACAAAAAAAAAACAAAAAATCCGGGTCTCGATGACTCGAGCGTAATAAAAAAAAATAATTTGTTGCGGGATAAAAAAAAATGGTGACCTCCATGGCACATTCGTGAAAGAGGATCGTGAAAATATGAAGAATATGAAAAAGTGAGGCCTCGACGGCGCTCTGTAAACGGTGATGAGGACACCACATCACAAAAGAAAATTTTGACTTTGATGAATCCACGGATTCCTATGTCACAGAACGAAGGATGTTACAACAATAAAGCTATGTATTTTGTCCTAAGGTCGTTAAGATTCGCAATTTGTTAAGATCGATATTTATGAAGGAAATTACGCGAATCAAAGTTTGCCAAAATTTGTCTTGATGACCTGGTTGGTGGATAAAAAAATCATGCGAATGAATAACAATTATTTACCGACAAAATTGAGGTGTTTACGGCCCTCTCAGTAGATTTTACAATTGAATGGTTACAATTTGAAATAGGGTAAATTGACGTCTCGATGACGCCCTTCTATCCATAATTATCCATAGGTAAAATCTAATCAGCGGACTTCGAAGGAAGAGGTTATCTCTTTTGGGTTATCTAGGACTGGATTTTCAGTGATTGATAAGGCTCGTTGGCTTGGGTCGTGAAATATTTGATCTGGGCACCGGGAAGTGGAGTAGGGGCTACCTGACGGGCTTAGTGCCGAGGAGTCGCCATTTTATTTTTGTCTTGAGACTGTGATCAATTGCTGGGGGTCAGAATTGATGGACAGTATAGACAACATTTTGTAGAAAGAGAAGAATGTTTTCGATGGGGAAATCCAGGTCCAAAAATTTCCTCGGATGGTATGGCTAATTTTTTTGAAGTCCTTGTAAGGATTTACGAAGACGAAAAAATTTCAAAATATAAAAAAACATTATATTAATGTAATAACTATTGAAATTATTTACATGGAGTTGTGGACGCTAAAAAAGCCACCTTGAACGATTTTTAGAGAATTTCGTTACGAAAAACATTGAATTTAGACCGTACAAAGATAAGATTCTATTGAAAATAATTATATCATATAGCTAGATAGAAATAGGCAGAATAAAAGAAATGAAGCGGAGGAAAAAGATTGGTGCGTACAGAAGTCTACGCTTTTGATTCATTTATTACAGATTTTCTTTGATCCCGAGTTCGGCCCATTTGTGTCATTTCTTGGCGCTGGTTGACATAAGAAGAGATTTGCATGAGAAAACGAAAGGTAAAAAAGAAATTTGAAGATGCAAATTATTGAAGGAATGAGTTTATTTCAAATCGGGATATTGACACAGCAAGTGAAGGATGATGGTTAAAACTGTGATAATTCAGATAGAATACAATTATTTAGCTTGTGAACACTGTCCTACCTCAGATTTTTTTGTCATGGTTTTCCCTGAGGACATGGACAAATGTCAGGACAGTGTAAGCTACGCATTTCAGATTGAGTTTAGAACGATGGACCATGACACATTATATGGACAATCAGGTAGTTGTACAGGCAACAACTCTAGGGGGAGAGAATTTCTAAATAGATGGTATAGTTGTCGGAACGACAACTTTTTCGTAGGGGAGGATAGTGTTATGAATACGGAGAGTAGCCTAATAAAATACACAGGATAGAAGAAACGACGAGCGAAACTCGTCATTGACAGAACTGACGAACTGACGATCGAACCTATCAGCTGTTTAAGGAGTCTCTGTATAAACGTCATGGTGTGCGGCCGCACGATGATAAGCGATCAGGGACTATCTTGTAATTGATAAATCCGCACCAAAAACAAAAATCCGCGTTGTCATTTCGTAACAATATATGTATATAAAATCATGAAACAGCTCTCACGTAAAATCAGGCAACTCATAAATCAATTCTTTCAGTACAGTAATTTAATAATTTTTTTATTTTAAAAATGTATTGTATTTATTTTAACAAAAGCTTTCAACACTTCATTTTTCAATAATTATTTATGGTGCTCTTTCTTGACTTTGTCATTACTAAAGTGAGGTTTTACATTACTTGAAATCGCGATCAGCCAAATAACATTGTAATTAAGACCATGCATTTTATAAGAATTGTAGATATATTTTATGAGAAAAAAAGCTAGCATAAGTACTTATACTAGCGTACCGAGTCGACGAGCTGAATGGATTCGCTCAGACAGTATTCGGGGCACACGATTCTCACTGTGTACCAATTTATGACCTAATATATATTTTCGGCCAAATATTTAATTTGCTCGTCCATTTCCTCAGTCCACTACTTCAATTGGATGTTTATAATATATTGCAACTTATTTCAACTAAATCGATGATTTTTTTATCATAAAACAAATATTTTCGTGTTACCACTTCCTTAGCCTCGGTGGTAAGGAAACGACCGTCTTAATCTCGCTCGGCAACTGGTTAATGAATTACGGGCAAATATGCGACAAATACTATTAAATCATACCCGATATTTATTTTTGAGTGACAGTACGTAAAATAAAGATTATCCCAAAAAAAATTTTTATTTATTAAACGTGAATCGAATTTATTGTAATAAGAAATAGGCTGGACGAACACTATTCGGTACACAGTCATAATTCGGGACATTCACCTTAGTCCATTTTGTTTGAGTTAGGTTCGATATTGTTTGTTTTTGTTTTGATGTAACTATTGCATGGTTTTTCTTAATAACTTTTTTGTTTGTGGCATTATGGTATTTTCCCAAGATGATGAAAAAGTGCCAGAAGAGGAGACTTTTACAATTTTTCATCATTAAAACGACATTTTCACAACTTGTCAATGTGATATTCGTAATCAGCACGTCGATAAGCATGGGAAATAGAAATTTCAACGAAATCGAGAATGCTACCCAATCGGAGCTATAGCCATTCTTTCACAAACCCAATACAAATAAAAAAATGTAACGCTTGATCGCTTCATTCGCGAGAAAGTAATTTTTAAGGTTGTTGTGCTGGTTACTCAGCCAGGGGGAGGGCGGAGTCCGCGCGCGGTGAGCGCGGGGGATGCATCGACGATACAATGTTGCGCCGCTCACGGGCGAGTGGGTCCTTTTTCTCTTTCATTATAAATATTCTAAAAACGGTACTGTCAAAAATTCTGAAATTTTTACAGAATAACCAGGTAATTTCTCTTAAAACGTAACACATTTTTCAGCTTATTGGCACCATTTTCTTGTCAGATATTACGCAAATACTGCGAAAATTGTCAGAATTTATCTATCACAGGTGCAGTTAACCTACGAGGCACATTAACTTTCCGAATTTTTTTCTCCAAAACGGTACTGTGAATCGTACCCAAGTTTTACAGGAACGTAGGCAAAATAATTATATACATTATGGAAAAATTTGGTCTGCATGGCATCATTTTGAAGTATCGTCACAACAACCTTAATAAGTTTTCCGAGCATCTTAAAGTTGTTGCTTTCTAACGATAAAACCGTATGAAAGTCAATTTATCTCAAAAACTCAGTTTCCAAAAGAATCGAATTTTTTTCGAAAATTTCTTGGACTCGAAAGGCAACACTTTTATAATATGTCAAAAAAAATGGCTGCGGCTGTGGCTTTGTTTGAGAGCCACGCTGCTTTTTGCACATCGTTGTTCCCGTTGTCGAACTAAAAAAAATTAATCCCAGACAAGATCATATGAAATGTTAGAAATTTTGTCGAATTTCATCAATGTCAAGTACATTGATGAATTTCATCAATGTCAAGTACCGTTGATGTTGAGAGTACATACGTGCTCTGGAATGGAATACACTTTTAAAAATAAAAAAAATGACATAATTGCTGTAAAACGTATGTACATTCGTCATTTATTTCTGAGAATAGCCGGAAATTTTTTCGTACCACAAATTCTCACTCAGACGAATGAATCAATTATCGCCATATTCACAAATCAACAATCAATACCAATTATAAAATTTTATAATTATAATGACGACTACGTTAAATTAAAAAAAATGTCTATATCTAGCGGTTCGCTGCAACATTCTGCCTGCCAAGTTTACGTTATTTTGTCGGTTATTCGCATATCACAGCATATACAACAACCTCTCTCGATCGGTTGTGTTGATTCAGGGCGAAAAGTATTTGGTCCTGAAAAAGAAATATCGTGAGACTCTTAGCGATGTACCGTCTCCGATATTTTCTCATCTTGGTCAAGGATCACCGCTTAGCACGCCAGACTTGTCAACGCCGTCATCACCGGTTCGCGATCCTCCCCCTTACAGGCCACCACCACCTGCACCTCTCAGTCCCGTATCCGATTATGCTCCCGCGTGCGAACTACCCGCTAACCGAATCCAACGACTCGATCGTTCATGCGAGTCCGCGGACAGAAGCTGGCCGAATGTTCATGATAGCATGTCCGAGATGCGCGATGAACATTCACAAGAATCGGTTGAACCTGTCGAGGATGCAAGCGCACTTCCATCACCGCCCGTTCCCCCACGACGCAAGAGTCAGGACAAGCTGAGGATCGGCAACAAGGAAAATATGATCATTGATCGAAACAAAAATGGTCAAGAAGCTGCAATCAAGGTGAGACCGTAATTCTTGAATTGTTGCATTGAGGGAACAATGACGAGCCTGCCTGACCTTAGGATTTATTTTGCACGAATGTTCTGTTATTGGTACACGACTCATTTAATTTACATGCGAATGAAAGACCCATCCAGCAGAGGATTAGTTCCTCCATCGCTGCCTGCGCTTCATACACCTAGTACAGGGTTGCACGCGCAACGCACCTTCTTTTTATTGCCGAAACATTATGGTATTATGCTAATTCACGCGCACGAGTATTCCTCCGTGTAACGTCAATTAACACGGACTCTAATACTCCCAAGCTTTTCGAAATAAGGGCTGCATGCTGCGGGCATCACTGTAGACACTAATTGTAAATAATAATCTTCGCGCTTATCGTTGCCTCGGCTTGTTAAAGAGCCGAACAATACAATGTATAATGATTTCTGGCCTTGGTAATCGATCGCTCGTTCACATTTGCCTAGTGTGGATTAGCATTGCATCGACGATGATTAGCGAGTCAGTGATATTTTGATCCATGCAGGAAGACGAATCGTCAACGACAACAGCAGTTTCGATGAACGCTGGATCAGCGGAGTTATTGAGTGTCCGTGAACGCATGCAACGATTCAATCGAATGGCCAGTGAGACCGATCTTCATGGAAAAGCCAACGGCACCCCAACACCAACAAAGAAACGTTCTGACAAGGTAGGGAACGGTTATTATAACGCGTAGCTTCAACTAAGATGAAAATTTTGGTTCCGTGTCAAAATAACACAACGTCAAAACAATACGTCAGAATCACACACACAAAAATAACACGCATGAAAATAATACGTATTACAATATTAGTTCTGGGACACCTTGTGTTATATATATACAATATACATACACCTGTGACATTAGTCAATACTGATCGTAGGTATTTTCATAATATCCATAATCATTCATAATTTTTGTTATCTTGAACATGGAAACAAATAAATATTTGTGTTATTTCGACACGTGTTATTTTCATTTGTATTATTGCAACATGTGTTATTTTGACGTGACACCGAAAATTTTTGGTCGAGATTTACTGGTGAATTGGTCTGAAAAAAATTAATGCTCGCACGTAGCGTAAAAGATGCAGCGACTCGAAATTTACGCAATGATTGCTGATAATTTTTTCGTTTTCCCATCTCTTGGATACCTCACATATTAGGATGCAATAATACGGTTTTTGTTTTATTTACACTCATTCATTCGTAGATCGTTGATTAATCAATGTATACATATTTATTACCACTTTAAACTTGCACTTGGCACACTCTCTCTTTTTTTCATACTCAAATCTCTCTCTCTCTCTCTCTCTCTCTCTCTCTCTCTCTCTCTCTCTCTTTCTCTACATTTTTGTGAATGCAGCAAATTATGAAGAAGCAATCTTGAAAATTCGATTTGCTTCGATTTCTCCTTCTCTTCAGCTTGATACTCTGAAATGTGCCTGAATCGAAGCGTTCTGAATATTGAAAAAAAAAGTTCAATATAAAATAAAAAGACTCGAACCCCTGAGGATATTCACAAAATTTTACATGACCTATTCTCCAGAGTTGCTTTTTTTTTAGGTTGAAATTGTCGTATTGCTCACATATTGCTAGGTTTACAGATATTTTTCGAAATATTCAAAATATAATCGAATCTTCATTGAAAAAAAAAATGATTAAATTCGCACGAAAATGGGTAAACGAACTGTTACTAGAGTTACCTATTGTCAGTATGACTCTGGATCATAACTGGGCAGTACATCAAGTACCCGGTACTTTCGATTTACTGAAAGTACAGTACACTACGACCTCGATTTAACGGCCAGTGGCGGGACCGGCTCCGCATCGCACCTTGTTAAATCGAGGTAGCGTATGCCCGCCCATGCTGTATCTGCGCATCGGCACTCCGTGCTACGGGCCTGATCGGGGAGACTTTAAGCGTCCCCCACCATCTCCCACCACGCGAAAAATCGATCGATAAGTGCGACATGGTGGGGACTGTCTATTCAATCGAGGACCATTAAATCGAGGTCCTAGTGTACTTGAGGTGCAAAGTACTTAAAAAGTATTTAAAGTATTGTACTTGAATTTCCAAGTACTCGACCTTTACTTCAAGTATTTGTACTTAAATTTTCAAGTACATGAATGTACTTGAGGTATTTGCTATTAAAATTCCAAGTACTTTTTAAAGTACTAAGTATGAATTATTTTTGAATACGTCTTGCCAATGGTTGCACGTATAACGCCTTTGAATATATAATTGAGGAACGTTCTGCGCCATCTTTTGGTTAAGATTGTAAGGAATGACCGTTCAAAGGCTCAAGCTTCAAGCTATACGGTAGTGACGGTGTCATTGTCAATGCATGGCTCCGTCTTTAACAATCCGTGTATTATATTTTTTTTTATTTTGTCTTTTTCAAACCTGAAGCTAAATAAATCTTAATTACAATCGTCAATGCTATTTTTTAAAATTATTTCTGATTCTTCGTTTACATATTTCTGTTCCAATCCGCCTAACCTGAGTGAATTGCATAATGTGAAAATATGTTTTGATACAAAAAGTACTCGAATCAAAATCAAATGAGTTTGAAGAGTATACGTAAGAAATCAAATATAAGTACTGGAACTTACGAGATGCATACCTGAAAACTTGAAAGTACTTGTACTTTGTACTTGAAGTACTTTCTGGTCATATGCTGAGCTCTGCTCAGGATTAAATCTTTTCAAAGTCAAAACGACGCTTGATTTGACGTAGAAAAAAAAAATACCAACAGCAGTATTCGACGGACAGCAATGGACGCTTGGTCGTTGTGCGGCTTCGGCGACCTCATATGTTAATCGCAGCATTGGCCGCGCTCAATACTTGGACAGGTGACCGCTTAGCGGTGCACTGCCTTGCGCGCCGATTACCGAGCGGGAACAGTTTTTCCGAGTTTCTGATAATAATGAAACCGAAACTCAGTAAAATATTTATCCAACTGTATTGGTCGGGTTTTCCGAAGTTTCCCTGTGCCCTCGTGCAAATACAATACAGTAGTGCGTTCGAAAATAATGACTGCGGACAATACTCTGGGGGGGGGGGGGGGGGGGGAGTCTCGAGGAATGAAATGTGGAAGGAAAGATTGGAATGGGATACGTAAAAAGCGAAAAACGCCGTCCGACAAGAAACAATGTTTTAACAAATAAAACGCAAGTAAGAAAAATGCGAAAACCGGTCTAATAGGAAAAGTAAAACCATCATCTGTAAAAATTTTCACCATATCACTCTCGCAGATTATTCAAATTTTCAACGTAATCGAAGCATTGGGTTTGCTTCACAGGCTCTGCTTTAACCCTAAAAAAGTGACGACGCATTGAATTTTTTACACGATATTTTTGGATTTCTATTGAATGTACCTGCAAAACGTGCATGCAATTAACAATACTATAGTTCCCGAGAAAATAAATAGCAAAGATGCAGTCTAAATTCACAGGGTCTTATTGCACCAGCTGCTGTAATTTTATATATTGTGATCAGGTATTTGGAAAAGTGTCGGGTGATTAAAAACTCGAGAAAAACGAGTATTGGACTCCCATAAATACCTGCCAAAAAATCCATGAGATTTGAACACTCCGTTTTCGGGTAATCGAAGATTTTATTGCCCAAAATGCTCAATCTGTAGGTGCTCAATGCTCATCTAGGGAATGGGCAGAGAGAGAGAGAGAGAGAGAGAGAGAGAGAGCATGAAGTACCCTTAAACATATGGGTTTAGTCCCCCATCGTTGACCTAAGATAGGAGAAGAACCACCTTAACTCTCCAAGGCATAATTATTTGATTTTACGCTGAATAGTAATGAACTCTCAGAATGATTTGTTCAACAAATCCAGCTATTTCTTTTGCACTCATGTCACATGATATCTTTCATTTGCTCTTGAATAAAAGCTTCATATTGTTGAAATAAAATGAAAGGTCTTGCGCTGTTCTCTGTAAAGTCTGTGTGGAACGTTTGGATTTATGCAAATTAATAATAACTGTTCGCTCGAACAGTGAAAATTGCCTTTCTTTGGGACGTATACCAAAAATCTCATATCGACGGTTCAGTCTGTTTTCTCCCTGTTAGGGCACACGGTAGTTCCAAATTTGCATTTTTTATTCCCCCAACGAATCACTGTTCGTTGGCGATCATACTCTTGGTTACCAGAGCAACTTTCATCGTTGCCCATATGAATGTGCTGCTGCTGCTTCGGTCGGACGGCCGCTCAATATCTCGTTCAGCCATCGCCTGCATGTAGTTGAACGACCATGTTCCTGTAAATCACGATTAAAAAAAAAAAATATACCAGCGTTTAAAATTATTAGTGGAATATTCTTCAAAAGATTCCGCCTTGGTTCGCAAGGCCCACTTTATCATAGTTCATCGATTTGTTTATTGGCATCGATTAAAAGCATTTGAACGAGGAATTATAAATGAACTCGCGTTACATAAATTCATGAATAAACGAGTCGAAAATTCGCCCAGAAACATTGACGCACGGTCCTGGCGCGGCTATGGACCACTGCGTTTTCTCAGCGGTTTACCTTTCATATACAAATTTTGGCCAGCCGACGCATCGTTGATTCAACTTTAACTCCGGAAATCCTGTAATATTCGACGCTTTGTGCATCCTATAGTTACACGTCCGTATACGTTCCATGCACGCGGCGCAGCGTTCATTATGCAATCCGATAGGTTCTTCGTCTTGTTCCTCGCATCGTCAATGAGCGTATAGACCGAGGAGACGAGACAAGATGAAGATTTTCAGTGTTGGAACTTGAGTGCTGCACTCATGGCAACTGTCTCGTTCGGCTGGGTGTCGCGTGCCATGAGCTTTACCCGAGGAACGTGACCGTGTGCCATCGTCGGCTCGCTCGTATTGTTTGCCATCGACGCACGTCCTGCGATAAAAAAAAAAAAAAAAAAAAAAAAAAAAAAAAAAAAAAAAACATCTTTTGCCGAATCTACGATCGTGTCGACCAAACGAATCGAGCGAATCGAATTCGTGCCTATGAAAATCATATGAAGCCAGCTAAAGAGAGCCGGAGAAGAAGGCCCCCAGCATTTTTTTTTTTTTTTTCCCCGACCACCTGGCTAGATTCCCTTTAACAATTGTATGCGGCATCTATGCCCGTGCCCTTTTGGATAGTCAATTAGAATATTTGTAGGCAACTCGTTTCTCCGAGATGCGGCATTCGTTCTTGCTTGGTCGTTTTCGGGAAATATGCACAAATGAAAAGAGTGCGGGTGGCGGACTGTGGACGTGGCAAGATTCGAAGGAACAACAAGGGGGAACACCGGGAATAACTGACGGGGTGGAGGGACTTTGAACCATTAACATAATAGGCACGAGGTTTCCTCGTACGTAGAATATAATGTTAGCGAGTCGTTTTTATGCGAATACCGGTGGTGTACACTGAAGAGCGAGAATGAAGCTCCCGTGTATAGTTCAGAAGAGGCCCGGGGCTTTAACGCTTCTAATTAAGATCACGCGTGTTCTCGAGATAATTCTCTCTCTCTCTCTCTCTCTCTCTCTCTCTCTCTCTCTCTCTCTCTCTCTCTCTGCCTCACTCTTCTTTGTATGATGCACCATGAAAAGCGTATCCCTCAGGAAACTCAGCCCTCACGTCGGTTCAACATCGGGGAAACTTGCGAATTCCGTACAGTTCCGCATACATTAGGAACCTTCGGAAACTTGGAACGTTGTTTGCCCGGTGGCAGCAAAGCTCACCAACATAGAGAAAGAGCGAGAGAGAGAGAGAGTGAGAGCAAGAGAAGGGTAGGAAGTATAGTCAGAGTATGGAGAAGAGATGGAGGTTGAAGTTCCTGGCAGGTGGTGCGCTATATCCCAGCACATGAACGACCGAGGATGCAAAGGGTGTAAACCGCACAAAGTAATCTTACAGAATGTATATGCAAAGATGGTGAGGTGACGGCAAGGCGGAAGGAAAGACGAGCTTTGTCAAGTAGGTAGGAGGTAGACAGAACAGCTTGCGTGATCTCGACAAGGGAGAGCAACTGACAACTTCGACATGTAAGGATATCGGCCAACTTATGCGCAGCTTGACTCGAGATATTTCTTTCCGCTGTCTTTTTCATTCATATTAAAACTGACAATGAGACCTTCGGAAAGTCCGTGATTCATCGGTATATTTTCTGTATCACGGATACGTAACATGATTTTCACCTACGTTACGAATGTAAGACTCAAATATTAAATGAACATAAATATCGAAATAACCGACGAAAAGAGCTTTGGTGTGTCAAGGTGGCGAAACAAATACAGTATCGAAGGAGGCTTACAAGAAAGAGCCATCTGGGCTACTAGAATCCGATAGTAACTTCCGAGTGATCGATGATAGTGGAAAATTCGTAGGTGTGCCTGATAGTTTCTCCGAGGGCACATTTTTCTTCGAGTTTAATGTAGCATAAACGAGTTCTCTCCCGAGAGTGAGGGCCCCGAGATTTTTTTTTTTTTTTCGAGTAGGCGTGTTACCGTAGTCTCTCCGCACAGTATGAGTCGCTATCTTCGCGTTAAAATCTCGACGCTCTTTCTCTTTCTCCTCTTCTTCTACTACTACTACAACCTCTTCTTCTTCTTCTTCTTCTTCTTTATCTTTTTCTTCTTATTTTGCTGCTTCTTGGTCTCCTTTTATGTTCTTCTGGCGTAGTTATGCACTGGCGAGAGTTTGACTCGAGCGGAACTACGCGGGGTGTATCATTGTTTATTTAAGAAATATTTCGGTCGTTATTCAGAAACGTGGCACGGAGTATCGTGAGACGATATGTGGGTTTATATATATGTATATGAATATGCGTGGGACGACGATCGAGAGGCACCTGGCCGCTGGCAAGAAAAAGAATAAGACGAAAAGAAGAAGCAGGATTTTTCGTCGGCGTTGTCCCGGTACAGTGTGGTTCCGTGGCACTGTCCGAAGATATGCCAAGTCCCATCTATTTGGACCTTCTATTAGTCCGTAGATACGTTATAGATAGGACTGAGAGCAGAAAAAAAAAGTGCCGCGACCGCATGGGAGCTCGCGCGTGTTCCTCGCTATACACCATTATACGAGGATATACAATCGCTTCAACGAGCTCCAACTCTCTTGTAACTCTAGATTAGGTGCGTTTTTATTTCATGCTCAAATCTCCTATCCCTCTGCTTTGCCCACTAGCCTCACTTTGTACTCTGATAATCGAATTTGCTCTCGAGATTATTTTCCATTCGTTAGAGATATAACGTTGGGGGGAGGGCTAGGAGTTGAAGAAAGAAGAATTTTGAATGCCTGAACGAAGATCAAGCCACGAAATTGGCCATACCTTGAGCTCCTTCCACTAACTTTCCGTTGGTTCTATATCTCCGGGGAGTTTTTTTTTTCGGGCACGCGTCATCAATTTACCGTGAGCGATAGATAAGATCGATCGATCGAGTACATAAGCGCGAACCAGCCACATGATGATTCGACCAGATCGTAAAATCTACGGAGATTCGTCGTTGAGAGGCAATCGTGTTTTTTTTTTTTTTTTTTTTTTTCGTGTGAACTATGGGTCAACTCTCACCTCCTTTATCCTCTGACGATTCTCCCATCTCCGTATATCAACATTCCAACAAGACATTAGGCTCTAATTCCAATTCTCTTGGGCATCAAATCCATGAAAGATATGGACGGACATTTAATCTCCGTGAAGCAATAGATTCGAGAGGGGGCAAGAGGGGCGTGAAAGGAGAGCAGAAAATCGTAGAGTGCGTCAACCTCTGTGGCTTGATTCGACCGTCTTATGTTTGCGTGCGGTTTGTAGGAACGGATAATCTTTCGGTAAACGGTTGCTCACGGCAGAGATGGGCCCCAGGTCATCCCGCAGAGCCATTTGAACGGCGCTCGAAGCCTCTGCAGCGTACGGCAAAGAGACTCGGTGGTTTTATCAGTGGTTTTATCTGTAAGACGCGCAGTGAGCGCGGCTATTTGTATTCATAAGTCTGCGGGAGGCCGACGCTCTTTTTCGTTCTTTCTCTCTGCACCCACATCCCGATATAACTGTGGTGTTCGGGATGCGATGCTCTCTTCTCTCACCTGAAACACGCCACAGGCATATATATATATATATATACCTGGTGCATCATCAGCAAAAGCACCAGCAGCACCAGCTTCTTCAGCCCAATCGGAGAAAGAGTAAGAGCGATCGCTTTCGGCTTATATATATATATATATATATTCGCTTCAGCGATTCATGCCATGTGCATTGGTATGAGAGAATAAAGAGAGATGGGAAGAGTTCGCGCGAAGATGCGCCAACGTCATCGGACGTGACGGCGCCCGTTATGCCAAGACACGCGTGGCCACTCCAGCGATCAGCGGGGAAGACTGGTGCTTATACTGGCTGCTATCAGCGAGAAAGAGAGCGAGAGAAAACGAAGATTCCGCTCGCCCGTCCGGCAAACTCTCATTCTCTCTCTCTCTCTCTCTCTCTTGTTCACCCCAATACCACCAAAGAATGTGACCAGTCATCGGGTTATTTAATTTTTCGAAGCACCCCCGGTGTGCGTGTTTGCTCAGCCCCGCTGTGAGCACAAATTACCTCGCGACCGAATCACTTTGCCGTCTCTTCGTTTCTTCTTATTATTCCCTTTTGTATTCTTATTCTTACCTCCAAATCCCATCTTCCCGCGTCTCACGGATACATATATACGCGTTCTTGAGTTTCCGTTGTCCTGGCCCGAGCATCGCAATGCTGGATTTACACAGTTGCAAGTAAATCGAATGCGAACGGTATTTCGTTTCTGCAACGGGACAAAGATCTGCCAATAGCGTATTAAATTCCGACAGATCATCGTATCCCGTTTGTGAGAATTTCTCAAAAAAAAAACAGGAACCATTCAACGAAGACACAGTTCAGGGTGATGTTGACGCGGAGAACTGCATTTCCGTAATAAATGGACAATTTTGAGCAGTTTCCGTTCGAATCTCATTTAAACATTGAGAATTTTGATCTGAGCTGTTAACAAAGTCATGCAATGCAAATCCACAATAAGATTGAGATTACAGGGGTCCATATATGTCGCTTTAATTCGTAACCTGGCGATGTAAGAGACAATAGGGTATCTATACATTGTCCCTAGACCAGAATATACAGAGTCTGATCCAGGAGTGATCGCGAGGATGCTGGTCACAGTTGTATACCCCCCCCCCCCCCCCGTAACAGTTAGTGATATATACCACGTAAACGCAGTCATCCCCGCAACGCTATCTATATGCTAATCCATATTGAGATGGTACAGGCAGATTACAGGTTGGAATTAGCCGAGTGGGCCGTGGTATCGGGCGTGCACAGACAGGACCTCGAAGGATTCTATTTTATACGATGCCAAAGTGGTGAACCCATCCACTCCGGCGTTATACCTCGCGATTATTTGCCTAGAATTCATGTTGAATAGCGTGAAAATTCAATAGCACAGGCCGATAATAATGTGTTAGGCACGGTATGAAGGACGGAGTACAGAGCTACCAAGTGGACCACCACACTATCCGCAGCAAGTACCCCATGCGATATCCACTTGAGCAATAAATTATTGCTAGCCATCGCGCAGCGTTCGTACGGTATGATCGCATTCAACGCGCAATGAGAGAAAGAGAGAGAGAGAGAGACCAAACGTACGAATATTCCTGTCATATCGCGCGGAGGAGGAGGTATCCGTGTGTAGCTGCTCCGTGTTCCGCATTCGTGGCAATATACGACGAGGCCCTGCTCTCATGAATCACCATGCATCGCACCAAACGCTAATAATCGAGTTGCTCGCTAATTCCTACTGTAGTACGCGACGCAGTTTATCCCCCTCACCATTGACAATACACACAAGCTCTTTCTCCACTATCTCGTGTCGTATATTGTGAGGGTCCATGCCGAACGTGTAAAAAGGCTAATAAGTAGGTTTCGTGTGATTTTTTTTTTATTAAATACGGTTCTCACATTATAGCCAGTTGGATTATGCTATTTTTATACTGTTTACTCGTACTGTAAACCGTGAAACGTTTGATAACTACGAGTATATTTCTGTGAGAACCTCCTATAAGTATTCAGTCTCTCGGGTCATCAAGCATTGGCTTATCCGCCAGTTCAACTTTGTTATTTGCGCGGATCTAATGGCCAGTTTAAGGATGCACATGACCGTAAAGTTCTTTCAAAATATCCTTCCGCAAGGACTTTTGATATAGAAAGTACCTTGCGTTGGTAGGTATGCAAAGCGCGGTATTATAAATGTTGGAATTCGTATAGTAATCCGAGTAGTGGTGGTGAACCAGGCGTTTATGGTAGTTGCGAGAGGAAGCTCCGGGACTTTGGGTAGGCGTCGCCAAACCGAACGCTGAATCACCGAGGACCGAGAGTTTTAGGCTGTCAGTGACAGTACCGTCGGCGGCGCGGTCGCGGAACGCCAGCACCGAGCAGTCGCGCGGTTAAACCTCGCGCGTCCTCCTGGAATTGCCTCGTCCGTTTTAAATGAATGCGCAAACGCCCATTAGGGGAATAAATCAGGCCAACGTTATCTACAGATCGCATAATCGAACTGGCGCATACCTATATCCTAAGCCGTAGATTCCCCTCCCCGCCTGCCACCCTGTTCAGCATCATTTTTTGACACTTTTTCAGCGTAAAAAGTCTTTTAAAATGACATATGTATGACAACTTATTTCTCAAATTTTGCATAGAGTATAAGAGGGTTCATGGCCCTTAACGATCGTTGTTCATTTCGTTCAATTTGTGAACGCAAGTGCGTTTTTCTAAAGCCATCTTCAAAGCTCTTTTCTCCGTACTATTTTCCCCTCTAATCAGCAAATGTAATATGCATGTAAGAGGCATGTCAGCGTAAGGTCAAGCTGCCAGGCAAAACTTCAAGAGCCGCGGGAATTACACCAAAACGCGAAATATTTCACGATTAGCGAATGTGGCCGGTATGGCTCGGTGGTGTTTGCCTCCTTCTCCTTTGGCGAGCATCGGAATAATGGTCTCCGGTGAGATGTGAAAATGTTTGCTCATAGCATTGGCTGGCTCATTGGCCGCACCACGGGTCCGGGAGAATGGGGATAGAAGGAAGAGAGCTCTATCCATGTTCTGCATATACACGTGTGGCCGTTACGACTGCTATACTGGATGGCCCCCGGGCTTATAATAAAGCTAATTCCGAGTTTTGCTCTCGAGACAGCTCGTGCCGCAACATGTTTTCCCTCTCGTACACGCAAACATCCAACTCGTTCGCCTCATATCTCTGTTTCTCTTTCATCGGTGAGCCGAGAGAAAGTCTTTCACCTCCACCCCCCCCCCCCCCCCCCCCTGTCCCATCAATTATAATATTTATACCATACACACTGCGGCGCCTGAGGCATGTGCCCCCTTATTAAAACATCTGCAACCCCTGTTTAACTCGCCTTCCTCAGACACGAGCGCGCGGAAGGGGGATAAGAATGACGCGAAGCAAAGAGTCAAAGCCCGCGTGTGGATCTTCTATTTTCCTGGCAGTATAGCTGAACGCGGTCGCACACGTGACTCTTCAAGTGGTTTGGGACGCGTGTCTCGAATTATACTCGGGCTCTTCACAGATCTTATATTACTGCTATTGTTATACTTATAAACGAAGAGGTCTACTTCACTTTGCCTCTTGTAGCATTGCGGCATTAACCGAAATAAGCCATCAACACATCAACTGTTCGTAATAAAATATTTGTTCTGTGTTTGATCAAAGTTCAATCAATTTTGTAGTTTTTTTTTTGTTGTTAGTTACAAGCAAACTATGCTTTCACGCCCCAAACACGTGTGAACAAGTCGTGACATTTTAAATTTTAACCAGTCGATTAATCAATTTTATCAACAACATTTTGGTCCATGCATAGATACCTTAATTTATAAAACATTTAAAAAGTATAATTCATCATTTGCCGAATGTTGTTTATCATTAGATTTTGCGTTCCCCATATTAAGATGCATATACCGCGTGTAAGTGGAACATAAAGTATTTTGAGGTACCATCAAAAGCTGCAGAGGATCGAGAAATCGATTGGTAGGGTGGGCAGGTCGCGAGATTTCAATCTCATCGTCGCGCGTTAATTAATTCCCGGTGATCTCAATTAAAATATTAATTACGTAGGGACAATGGAGGGATAGGACAAGCGCAGAGTGTGTGGGCAGAGAGAAAGAGATAGAGAGAGAGAGAGAGAGATAGAGAGAGAGAGAGAGAGAGAGAGAGAAAGAAGAGAAACCCGCTGTGCTTAGACTCATCAGGAGGCGGGCTTTAAAGCACTGGAGCGATGCCATTAACGATTAAACCACGTCCCATAAGCTTATCAGATAACCACGTCATTACACAGCCAGTGATGTTTGGACCGTAGCTTGATGGTGCGAGTATGCGAGAGGAGCCTACATACCTCTGGCCCCTGTTTGGCCCAAGCTCATGGGTCTCAAGTCACCGGATCTATTATCGCATCGATCCGCATTAGTATAATATATCTCTTCGTCGGTTATAACGATGATTTTCATCGCCAAATCCGCACGGGAATCATGCTAGTACGACAATCGTATTAACCTTTAGACTGCCGTGATTTGATGAGCTTAATCCCCTTAGAAAGTCCCCAAATAGTGTGCCTATATCTTGAGGAGGTTCTTAACCCAGAGAAAAACAGTAAGGATGATTCTAAAATTTGAGGGGAGGTTTTTGCTGGTACTAGGAATACACCGTAATTATTTCAGATTTTTTGACCACGTAGTTGAGGAGCAAAAAAAAACATTAAATAGGCCGCTTATACGTGGGCTCTTATATGGTAGATGTATTCGAAGCTATGATCGGAGGTTATTTTAGGAGTGAAAAGACGGTAACATTTCCTCGAAGAACCGCTTAAACGACAGATTAGACCTTCGCAGATACAATTTGCCCATAAAGAAAGTCTTTCACCGTACCGATTGTGAAGTATACTTGTAAACAGAATTGAAAATGAGTAATGGCAAATTAATCCAATGAAAACGTATTTGGTGAAACAAATGCCGAACGCAACCTGCCCCGCACGTCGCCCGCGCTGCGCCATCACGTTCCCCTTGCCGCATCCAATTGATGTTGAGAACCTCCTTAAATATAAACTATACAAAGTTCCGATCACACGTAGAGCCTACATTTAGGCTTTCCGGTAGTCTAACGGTTAATGAATCCCAGAGAATCCACTAAGCTTCACTAAGTACTTCAGAAAGTTCTAAATTTTCAAGAACCTTCAAGAAAATGATTTCATTTTTAATTATATTTTATTTTCATTCAACCAATGAAATTTGAATAACGATTTTTTTTTTATCGTATTAGCAGCAGGGGACGGACGAGGACGACCGGGCCTCTGTAGTTTCGGTAAGTCAAATAGCATCCCATCGTAATTTAAGGGAGGAAACCTCGTGAGTTGCCGTGACTGGCACAGATGGTTTTTGAAATTCGTTAAAAAGAAAATCATGCGAGCAACCCGTTTCAAATTTTCAGGGGATTTAATGCTTAAACGAAAGAAAAGATTTTTCATTCAAAATTTTTTTTCATCAGTTTCATTCGTAACGAAACTATGCAAAATTAAAACAACTGAGGCACTTTTGAATTTAAAAAAAAAGCGTCGCCATGTTTCAAAACTTTCATATTTTTTTTATAAATTGAGGTTCATTCGACAAGTACGCTCATTGGAAACCAAACCAATTGAGGGTTTTTTTGTTTCAGCCAAAAAAAAAAAAGTTAAACTTATATACAAAAATTGTTTTTTTTTTTTCAAGCGAATAAAATTTTTGTTCATTCGTTGAAACGAAAGGATCCCTTTTACGATTTTCTCAAAACGAAATATATAAAGTTCGAAAAAATCACCTGTTACTCAGTCCAAGACACGAGACTCTCCTCTCAAAATAATCAACAGTTTCGTAACGTTGTTTCGCATGATTACCTTCTCCTAAATTTTCAAAGCAATTGGATGGAAAGTCACGAGAATGGCTGGTTCGTGCGGCACAAGGAGACTATCAAGCTCTGGCGAAACTTGCAGCTGAAGAACCACGCCTCACCAGACTGAAGGTAGGACAAACCCCGTGTCTATAAAAAAAATTTGTATTTATCCTTCGCATTATTAACGGGCACTCGCAATGAGAGCGAAATGGATCGAAATTGTGTTTCGTCACCGCGGCAAGACTGCCGGATGCTCGTGATGATATCATGAGCTATGGATAACTCTCCCTGCTTATTATAAACCTGCAGTAGTCATTATCATCGCCATAACTGTTATATGCATGCGATGGGAAAACTTGACACCTGCGGTGTGGCAAATTCGCCCGCGTTTTAGAGGGCCCGATGACAGGTTAATAAATCTAGGCGTTGGAGAGGGTTTGGGGCAGGGTGATCAGGGCAATCTGGCACACAAAGCTGTAACCGTATATATATATATATACATATATAGGTATTTAGTTACTTGCATGCATGAACCCTCTTCTGAAACTTTCTTCGGGGCAATGCGAGTCAGCTGACGTATACATTGAGCATACATATATGTAAGATTTATAAACGTCCGAGGTCGATGCAGCCGTTGCAGTTTCAACAGAATTGCTTGTAGGAATGTGTTGTTCTTGAAAAATGCTTGCAAAGTATTTTTTTTTTTTCAAGTATGAAAATGCTTTTTTGTTGTTGACCCAATCGAAACCCAGCGAACTTGTAAACAAATCTACAGAAAGAGATATCTATATGTTATATAGTAAATTTGGCTCGATGCAGAATTTGTAATGATTGAGAGAGGGTTAGGTGCAGTCGACGAAAGCGAACACCGTGGTCTGTGCAGAGTTTGGCACACGCTGAATTCATTCCATCGGACAAGGTATCCTCATACCAAGAGCCGTTACCAGGAGAACCTACCCCTTCGTTTCTCCTCCCGGCGAGGCCGTCGGCAACGGGGCACGTCGTTGGCCTCATCCCTTGGGATAAATTGGCCATGCCCGCGTGTTTGCGGATAACATCGCGGCGATGTATGTTACATATACATGTAGACGTACTAAAAGTGGTTCGGGGCCCCGGGTGGATCAGCATCTAGCGCGGAAACGTTGAGCCAATGTGTGTAGGCTTGCGTGAATGAACCGCGTTGTCCTTTTGTTTTTTATTTTATTTTTTTTTCCAAATCGAAAACACGGCTCCGGAAAAAAATGTAATATTAACTTTTGGATACTTCCGTTCGCGCTAGGGGGGGCAAGCGGTCAAGCACTGATGAAAAATATGGCACACAGTCAAAGAGCGTGAATTATCTGGGGATGAAGTTGAATTTGCCAGTAGAATTTGATATTACGCTTGATTTATCTGACTAGATTCCGACGGGATTCGGATTTAGGTTTAGAACAAACACGCGGCCAGTATCACGAGTCTTTGAGCTCTGGAACGACCCTCACACCGGCATCCATACCAGGTATAATAATCAGTCGATGAATATGCAACGAATGAAGGGGGGGCCCGATGATACTGGCGATGGCAGCCACGCATTGAGCGCTATGTGCTGAGAAGAGGAAATCGACGAAAGCGAAGGGAGGGCTTTCGTGATGGTGGTGCTGGAACGAGAGAGAGAGAGAGAGAGAGAGAGAGAGAGAGAGAGAGAGAGAGAGAGAGAGAGAGAAGAAGAAGAGTGAAAGAGCGATAGTGCCAGGGAGGGAAAGCAGCAACAGCAAGCAGCTACCTCGGGACTGGGCAATGCCAATTACTCCCTCGGTAATTAAATCGACACCGAGGCTAATTAACGCGATCCCCTTTCGCGAGCCATGCTGCTCATGGCGCTGCTACTACTACTCTGCTTGTGGCTGGACTCTGTAGTCGCGATGTGTACATCGCATCGCGGCTCTGCCGGACGGTATAAATAATCCGAAACGAGAGGGACCTAGAGGAGCGGGGAAGAGAACTATTACACGTCTGTCTTTTGACGGAAAAGACGAGTATTTCACCGAACATCGACCACCGAGTTTATTCTCATTAAACATGACGAAACTTCGTGGTAAATTGCCCAACCAGACGAGTCGAAGAGAGACGGAGAGAGAGAGAGAGAGAGAGAGAGTGGGGATGAAAGGCTTTGAAAATCACGTCCATAATTATCGTAAATCGATTGTTCGATGTGGACGTGTACCACACACACACACGCGCGTTGTTACGCGTCATTCGATAGCTGGGACACGTTCAGGGTCTTTTCTCCTCTCATGAGGACAGGAAACACGTACGATAGTTGAATGTACAAACGTAATCGCGCCAGGGTACGCACGTTCCGTGTCTATTCGCTTCTGGACAACGGCTCCATTTAACACCGGACAATAGCACTCCGAAGGAACACTGTCGTAGTCGGAATTCACGAAGCCTCACCATTCATTCCAGTTATTTTTGTATTATCGTGGAATCATAACTTGACTACGGGAGACGCTCGTGATGGAGACTTGACAATGAGTCAAAAGGTTGAACAATGCGATGAGCAGACTTTCAATTCCTGCGTTCGTTTTATTGACATTTTTGTTCGTCGCTTCGTCACTGACGATGATGCGGTGCGATGCATCAGTCATATAGCAGCGAAAGATACTTGTAAAACTCTGGAAATAAACGCAACCAAGAAACTCGGGCTAATCGGGATCTCAACTTAGAAGTTGTACTATTCAATGGAAACAAAATTAGATGACTACTTCAAAAATGTACAAACGGTTTTCACTTTTTAAAAAAGTCAAAAGATTTCCACAGGATTCAAAATGTCGTTTCCTATCGTTTGCGTTCATCTCCCTAGGTGCGAAAAAAAGCAACCGCATATCATCCGTTTCGTCAATGAAACTTTCCACAACTAGCAGGACAGTGTAGGACTTATAAAACTCTGGATATAAACGCAACCAAGATAAACTCTAGCTAATCGGGATTTCAGCTGAGTAGTTGTACTATTCAATAGAAGAAAATTAGATGACTGCTTAAAAAAAATGTACATACGGCTTTCACTTGTTGAGAAAGGCAAAAGATTTCCACGGGGTCCGAAATGTCGTTTTCTCTATCGTTTGCGCTCATCCCGTTAGGTGCGAAGAAAAAAAAAAGCAACCGCATTTCATCCGTTTAATCGATTAAACTCTCCACAACTAGAGGGACAGTGTGTTCTATACGATAATTGGTATAGCATCGCAAGCTACTCTTTCATGGTGGGACGTCTATCACATACCACTTTGTGAGAATGCAATCAGGCGAAAAGACTCTCTCTCTCTCTCTCTCTCTCTCTCTCTCGCTCTCTCCCTCCTTTTCTGGGGGCCGCGGTATGGCATTTCCTCTTGCAATAAATCGCTCGGGCGCATTTGTATCCGATTGTAATTAGTCGCTCTAAGCAAACAAATGACTAAAAGCTTGGAGTTTCAAGCGTTATGTTGGTATATATACACACACACAGTAGTATCTCTGGAGCGCCGCCAGTAGGTAGAGGATTAATATCGGCGATTTAGCTGCAGGCTGATTTAAGGGGTGCAGGACCGCCCAGCTTGCTTTACTCTCTCGACTCTCGCTTCTGCATACCGATTCGGCGTCAAGGATAGACCGTCTTCGGACTCTGCCGAGACCGAGTGCTACAGTGGTATGCCGTTGGTGAGAACATTATTTCCCATAAGCATCCCGCGTAAAAAAAAAAAATAGTTCTGCGATACGTTAGAGAAGCTATAATGTACCTATGCATACATATACATATACATACATATATATAAAAGCGTGATTGGATTTCGAGGAGATAGCATTCTCTCGTG
>OY751316.1:22832118-22866888 GCA_963564615.1 Rhorus exstirpatorius | reverse complement strand
TATCTGTCCAGCTCACAGAGCCACACATGTATACCCCCTCACGGCTCTGAGGCATAAGAGTTTCTCGCTTTATGGTGTTGCGGTATCGATGCATATGTATTTACGTGTTTTCCCGTGTGCATGAGCGCAATATCCAGCGAGTGAGCGAGCAAGCCCAAACATCCGGTGTGTGTTGCTCGTTGTTGTACTCGCTGGACTCTCTCTCTCTCTCTCTCTCACTCACTCTCTCGTGTCTCCCTTATTTTGCCTCCGAAAACTCTTGAGGCGTTCCAGGGATTCGTGCGAACACGTGTTCTCTCATCGGATGCATACGAAGAGGGCGCGCGCGCGTTTCTCGCTTTCACGCTCTGCCAATGACATTTGTCACTTTCACTTGAGGGGCACAGGGTATAAGAGAGGGCAAAACGTTTCTGGGAATGAGGCTCGCGATGTCATGAGCAACGCGATTATAAGCAAAAACGAGATTCCCATGGTGAGAAAATATACGCAGCTGTGGGCTTGTATGTATTCGGGACTCCTCGTCGAATGCATCGTCGTCGGATGAACCCAAAATCGACACACCGCGGCATCTGGCGATGAAATTCAAAATTGATTGTAGGCCAGAAATCGGATTTTTTCGAAAAAAAAAAATATGTCCGATCGATCGATCATATATAACCGGGCATTGATTCTTGAGTGTTGATGCGATCTTAGATCAACGAGTTTACGGGATTGAATTTATCATTCCTGTAGTGCGAAAAAAAAAATGATGATTGCAGAACGACTGAAGAATGTTTTTCGCCCCCTGCGCTCGTTTTATTCATCCGGACGATATTACTTTATGTACATATAATAAGAACGAAGGAAACACACCGTGCGGCAATTAGTAAGCGGAGCTCATTATGGAAATAAGCCCCGCGTAACTAAATACTTAATAAAGGTCTCGCATCTTGAATTCGTAAGTGGGGAAAGAAAAAAAAAAAGCGGGAGAGATGGCATTCAAGTTTTGTAAGCGCGAGGTGGCGTTCGCGCGCGCGCGAGAGAGAGAGAGAGAGAGAGAGAGAGAGAGAGAGAGAGAGAGGAGCCCGCATATAATAGCGTTTCGAGAGCGTCAAGGTGATATGTATACGATCGCGTACTGTGAAAAATACAAAAAAAAAAATTGAGTGAGAAGTAACGAGAATATGGTATGCGCGTACTAGACTCCTCGCGATGTCTAGTGCGTGAGTAACGCCACGCGTCGTCGTATACACACAACTCGAATACTCACGCATCGTAGAAGCCCGGCTTGTCGTATATGGCTTTTTATGCCCGCCATCGTCCGCGGATACGAAGCGGGATCGCGTGTCGATCAACGACTGCGATATTTGTTACTTTACAGTTGTATCACGTTTTGCGTATGAAACAAAGCCATTGTTTGTAGTTCGTACATGCGACGCGGCGCCACGTCATTCCGGCTTCTCTCGCGTGTACGAGTGCCTATTCGGGGGGTTTTTTTTTTTTTTTTTTTTTTTTTTCCTTTCTTCTCGCAATCGCGGATACGTCAAAATTCGTAGGAAAATCTCTCAGCTCCAGAGATTTTATCGGTAAAGCGTTAAAAGAAAATTTGAAAAAAATAAAACTGTTTTGTTCCAAGCATGAATCACGGCGTATATGAGAGCAGGGCGTTTTCACGAGTCCCCCTTCCCCATTTATAGTAATGTAGGATCTTGCGGAAAAAAAAAAGGGACTCTCGGCAACGACGCGATCTTCGCCACGTTCTAAATTCAGATTATACTCTGCTTCCTAATTGCCTAGCGTCTCGTCTCGACCCTGCGAGCGCGAGGACCTTAGCCTCGTTCATCATTGCAGTCGGTCCGATGTGGCATTTTTTTTTTTTTTCATGTCACGCATGCCCGACGCACTAACCGAGGGACGATATATCGTCGGAGGACCAAAAAAAAAAAAAATACGAATTAGGGTAAAAATCTTTCGTCTCGTACACTGAGAGAAAAATTCCGAAAAATTCTGTTCGACTAATCAAAAACACATCCAGTTTTCTGAAGATTCGAGACCAAAGTTTGTTTTTTTTTTTAACTATTTTATATCAATAGGATTTTGCTAAATGTGTGTTGCATACGAATTTAATTTATGATCGAGTTAAGGAGGTTGTTAACCCAGAGAAAAACGTTAAGAATGATTCTAAAATTTGAGGGGTGGTTTGTTACTAAGGATACACCGTAATTATTTCAGATTGTTTGACCACGTAGTTGAGGAGAAAAAAAAACATTAAATATGCCGCTTATACGTGGGCTCTTATGGGAGAAGTATTCGAAGCTATGATCAGAGATTATTTTAGGAGTTAAAAAACGGTAACATTTTCCCGAAGAACTGCTTAACACCACTGTAAAAATAAAAGAAAAGCGCTGTTTTGACCATTTTTTTTTTTTTTAGATGGAAGAAAAGGTAATAGGATATATTTAAGGAAGTTATTAGGCATGTATTTAAGGATAATCCAAAAATTTATTATCAACAAATGTTCAAAAATGGCGTCACTGGAGCCATTCTCGCGAGACCGAATGAATTCTGTGGCACTGCGTGCCACAGAATTTAACGTGCAAATTCAAATCTAGAAAAAAAAAAACTACTTAATCTACATGTCTATAGCTAGAGAAATATGTAGGGGATTTTTAAAATATTGATTTTTGTGTAATTGGCGAGTATTCGAATGAAAATGTTCAATTTTCGACCAAAGAGAGGGAACTTATTTGTTAATAAATAATGTTTAAATTAACTTCTCGAAAATTTCCTACGTATTTCTGTAGCTATTAATATATAGGTTAAGTTTTTTTTTTTTTTTTTTTTTTCAAACTTAAATTTGTGACAGTTACACTGCGTGCCGCGTGTCTCGCGAAAATGGCTCCAGTGTCGCCTTTTTTGAATATGTGTTAATAATAATTTTTTGTATTATACTTAAATATATACCGAATAACTTCCTCAAATATTTTATTATTACCTCAATTATCTTATTACCTATTCTTTATTACCTCAATTATCTTATTACTTATTCTTCCAGCCCAAAAAAAAATTTTGCATTTTTAGGTTTTTACAGTGGTGTTACCCCTTAAACGCGCGACAGATTAGACCTTCATGGATATAATTTGCCCGTAAAGAAAGTTTTTCACCGTGCCGATTGTGAAATATACTTGTGAACAGAATTGAGCGTGAGTATAATGGCAAATTAAATAAAATTAAAACGTATTTGGGTGAAACAAATGCCGAACGCAACCTGTTCCGCACGTCACCCGCGCTGCGCCATCGCGTTTCCCTTTTGCCGCACTTGAATTGATGTTAAGAACCTCCTTAACTCGTCTTTCCGATGTCTTAACTGCAAGCTTGCTGATTCCGGATCTGACTAAATCACGCATTGCTGCGATAAATATTTTCAATGGACATCGATTTTCGTAATTATTTACAAAGTATACAAAAGTTATTCACGATTGAGCTTGCATTAGCGAAACAAAATTTCTCAAAGACCAGTGAATAAAGCGAAAGATTTCACTTTGATCAATATTTTCGTTCAATGTTCTTGCACAATTTGTCGTCCACGAGGACAAGATCAATTGCAAAACATGCTTGAGGTCGAGTGATAGTGGATAAATTTTAAAAGCGAAGAGGTGCATTAGCGTTCTTCGAATGATCACAAGATTGTCATCTATCGCGAATAAATATCGTCTGGCTGTCGTAAATTATGCGATGGAGGGGGGGGGAATTAATAATGCATCAGTTGGCGCGTCGAGGTGCTAACGAGCATTTATCGTTGACTAAAGGATTGAACGCGTGACTGTCGTTATCGATAGACGAGGCAGATAAATATATATATATATATATATATGTATATTTATATACACGTATATATTCAGCACAATATAAAAAAAAAATTAAATTTCCTGTACGACTAAGTCTAATACATTAGAGACACGGCTCATAATCAAGTGAACACAATGCACATTGGTATTTGTGAGTGCGTGTGCATCCGCTTGTTTCCTGTGGTGAAAGGGCGAAAGAGAGCCTAGAGATAAAAACTTATGCTAGCTCGTCGTCGTCGTCGTCGTCGTTGTCGTCGTCGTCGCCCGACGAGCGAAGATTAGCCGATCGCTATCGGGACGGTTGCCTTAACGCTAACGAGGTACTCGCAGGTTCTTCACGTCTCATCCCGAACTATACAACTTTTCGAACCTTCGGGTTATACCCCTACGTATCCCTTTCACCCCCCCCCCCCCCCCCCGATCACCCCCTTCGTCAGTTACTCCGACACTTCCGGCCCTCTTCGAAAAGACATCAGAGTTCCGATCTATTCGAGTTTTTTTGTTTTATTTATTATTTTTCTCATTTACGAACATCGAAAACTTTAGATTTTATCTTCTTTACGTTTTTCTACTTTGGCATTGCCATTTTGTTTTGTCAATTAATTTCATTGCTGATTCATTACCATGATGGTTGCGGAGTTCCGTCGCAAAAAAAAAAAACAGGACTTTCGTATAACGAGACTCGGTTGTCCGTCCATCCTTCTGTCCTTTGCTCACAGGCCTTTGACCCCCCCCCCCCCCCCCTAAACGATTTGTCCCTTTCAACTTTAAATTTCTCATGCAGCTAAGAGCGAGATGTTTTCTGGCTTGTTATCGCGTGATTGTCCAAAAAAAAATAAAAATTCTTTTCGCGAATTTCGAGGTCCCAAAATGTGTGATCTCAACAAAACAACGATCCCGCCAAGTGGAATACCGTTTAACGGGACTTGTTTCAGGAATTGGAATAATCTTTTAATATTTTCAAATTATTTTCAACGATAGGCATGAAAATTATGGCTTTTTTTTTACTGATACTCGTTACGTTGGTGGTGAAAATCTTCAGCCATGCAGAGGCATATGGTAGGAAGCCCTCGGCCTATAAAGGAGGTTCGTGCTTGACCGGTTGTTTTTTTTTTTTTCTCAAATATTTTATTTCAGTCGTGTTTTCGAAGTTTTACCACGGGTTCATGAATTTATCTACATTTTTATTGTATATTCGACGCATGATGTTATCGCGGAGGTACTAAAGTCTCGTAAATTTTGCCAAACCTCGGTTTCTAACTCGTAGCTCTCTCGTGTTTTTTTTTTTTTTTTTTTTTCTAATATCATCAGCATTATGCCTAATTAATTTTTACAACTGGTACGCGATGTACCGAGGCGTGGATGCTTCTCATTTGTCGGCATTTTTTTGCCCTACGGAGAGAGTTATAGGGCTTCTGCGAGATGTGTCGTGAACCGCTAAAAATAGGTATTCGTATACATGCATACGAATATATGTATATAATAGTAAATGTGACACGGTGTGAAGAGCCTGGCGCCACTCTCGATGACCTGCAACCGCTCTACGTTTGCGTCTCTCCACTCTCGTTAAACTATCGTTATACCATAGCCCTCGAAAAGATACAAAAAGAGAGAGAGAGAGAAAAAGAGAGATCGTATCTCTCTTTGACAGCGAGAACCCTCCGGTTTTTTCGACATAACCCGAGTAGGGTGGCGGGAAATAAGCAGGGAACTGTGACGATTTTCCAAAATTTCTAAGGGCTTTTCAAAACGAGCTCTAAAACGAGGCGGAAATACGGTCCTTCCCATAAGACACTCGAAAGTACATATATATATATATATATATATAATCGCTCCGGCCTTCGGACCGTGTTCGTTCACGTTTTACACTGCGACAAAATTCAACCGCGACTAATTCAACTAACTCTTGAGTTTGTTCTCGATATCAGCTTGTTTTAACTTATCTCGTCGCGGTTTCGATAAAATCTTGCCATTGCAAGACCCCCAAGATATCGCAGTGCTAGATTTGAGGTATTCCCGAGTTCACTTTGAACCGTAAAACTTCAGTAACTTTGAGACCATAAAATAATGTTCACGGGTATAGTGCTTGTGATTTTTTAAAATCAAATACAAGCCCAGTATCTTTTTTTCTGATGGACCTTCCTTTTCCGTTAATTTTGAAATACGATCTTTCGGTAATTTCGTATCGTTTTTTTTTTTTTTTTTTCGATTAAAAAATAATAGGAATTTTTGTTTTTTGATGCTTTTACAGGAAGTCCTGAAAATTTATTTTTAATGAAAGTTTTGATAAATGGATTGGGTTAATGAGTAAAGTAGGATGCTCATATGTATATATAAATTTGGTTGATTTATGGGTTAGACGAACCGTCCAGAGAGAAATGAAAATAGGGTTGAAAAAAAAAAATTGCGCGAGAGGCACGGTAACCGCGGGGATGGGGTCACAGGAGAGAGCAGTTTTTGACGGAAAATTGAAACGGGTATGTATGAACGAGAGGATTGCCAAACGTACGAGCCTCACACCGCCGTTATTCTCCCTAACGAATTGTTCATTTAATTTTCCTGGACATTTCCGGTGGCAGGAAGGGCGTTATTGAAGAAGAAAGTTTTGGTCCAATATCCTCCCTCTCTCTCTCTCTCTCTCTCTCTCTTTCTCTTTCTCTCTTCTCTCTCTCTCTATCTCTCGAATTCTCGGACAATATGACGAAATAATCGTGAATTCGGCACTCCGCACGATTGCCACTAGGCGTAAAGGGTTTAGAAGAAAATATGATGGTATACCGAAACGAAATGAGAAGCCGTATTACCGTCGGAAAGACTTGAGACCAAAGACCTGGTATTCGTCGAAAAACACCTTTCCTCGTAAATGATAACCGATCTTTACGGTTTTTATGACGATCTGTTATTTATTACGAGAGGGACAAAAGCGGCATTGCCAGCCACTGATGGAGAAAAAAAAGTAACGAAGTAATAATAAAAAAGAATAAGGAAAGAAGCGAAAAAAAACTGACATTTTTATTTTATCTGGCTCTCAATTATGATTAACGATTTGACGAGATATGAGAGCGTTGGTTGGATTAGATGAACAGTAACAACGGTTTACAATGTATAACCCGGAGGCACAGAGTGATATATACATATATATATATATATATATATATATATATATATGGGTATTCGTATATATGTATGTTTCATCGTTGGATTTCGGTGAAGTTACGAAAAATATCAATTAAACATAAAAGCGCGAGGCCTTGTCATCCAATAATGGGGGGATTGGTCAGCCCCGGGCGAACGAATAATTGGGATCGGCAGGCAGACAGGAAAACTGTGCAGCGACGAGGTTGTGAGAGGATTATAAATATATATATATATATATATATATATATATATATATAAGAGTACCACGCTGTGGTACACGTGGACTATACAAAGCTTTGCAGCGTACAGGGGTTCCGAAGAGAAATCTCGTACAAAACAAGCGTTGTATTTTTATCACAATCGAGATAACCTGGAAATCGCGATATAATTACGTCTTTGAAAGAAAAATTTATCAAGAATACGATAAACTCGGTATCGTCCATCGAAAGGACTTGACAATTTTTGTTACTCAGTAAAAAATGTTTTCTCATTTTATTTTAAATACAATTGCCCACCGCTTCTTCCGCACTAGTATATACGGAAAAAAAGCAACAGTAAAAAATACAGGGACTACACAGTTCGCGTTGGACTCGAGCAATTGCACAGCGATATTTACTGAAACACACTGCCCAAAATACACTGTGCCAAATGGGAATTTTTACAGTTTTACATTGTCCTCGTTGGACTCTAGCTACTCTACCGCTTTTTTTTTTTACTGAGAACACAGATATTTACAATACTAAACTGTAAATAAATCAGTTTGCACTGCCACCCAGAAAAAAGATCTAGTTAAATGTACTATATTTATATATTCAATTTCTCTTTCTTTGAAATAACTAGAATTTTATTGAATCCAAGCGAATATTTACTTGATTCAAATATTGTACGATATTTGTCTGTAATTAATTAATTTATTTGAATTAATATTAATTAAAAAGAGTAAAGTAATAATAAGTTCATTCCAAAAAAAATGTAGTTAAATGAACTATATTAATATATCCAATTTATTTTTTGTGCTTTTTTTCTCAATTCCTTTGGGTCATTTACGTGTTTTATTTGCATCTCGTTCGACATTTTTGCAGTAATTGATGCATTGGAAATGTTCAATCATAATCTGACAAGTTACGCAATTTTGAGAATTTCCGATCCGCCATATTGAATCCGCTGTATTGAATTTTGTAATTTCGACGTTAAATTCATGTTCAAGTACCCGAAAAATCCCCCATTACTGAGTAAGATCTAAATCTGACAAGTTATGTAATTTTGACAATTTTCGATCCACCATAATGGATCCGCCCTATTGAGTTTTGTAATTTTGACCTCAATTTCGTGTTCACCGACCAAAAAAACCCCTGAATATAGTCAGAGTGAATCTGACAAGTTATGGTATTTTTCGAATTTTGGATCCACCGCATATTGGATTCGCCACATTCAATTTTGTAATTTCTTTCAAAACCGACATGGTTATACGAAATAAAAGACAGAAGACGTGACAACCACCATCCTTCGAGTAGCTCCCAACATACAATTGATCGAGTGTTCTCTGCCGAGTCAAATACACGATATGAAATACCATAGTTCATAAACAGCCGATAGCGTAGTAGGTAGCATATTAGGTGGATAGGTAGATAGGTCCCAGGCTCGAGTCCCAGTCGAGGAGGAAAAATCCTATCGAGAAAAATCGGTGCAGGATTTTTTTGTTTTCCAGTGTAACTCTTCTATGTGCGTATGGAACCATTTTGCAAATGATATATTTCTTATTTGTTTATATTTTGGAATAAAAAAGTTTGCCACAATAATATAGTTGCCTTGAATAGATATTTATTTGAGTCAAATACATTTTTGCTAAGTGAAAATTTTAAAAATTTTTGATTTAAATAAACGTTTCGTGCGATTTAAATAAACGTGTGCATTTTTATCAACTTGGCAAAAATAGTCGAATCAATTTTAAAAAAATATTTACAATAGAGTCTTATTAGGTCGTGAGACAAAGAAAAAAATTTAGTTACAACAAATGGACTCTATTTAAATTAACTAGATCTTTTTTATGTGATTTTCGGTGTTTCTTTTTTTCCAATTCGAGTCGAACATTTTTGTAAGGCACTTACCGAAAACATTTGCGGTTTCGTTATTTCTCAGTGTATATTTATCAATCCCGGAGCATATAATTCCATCAAACGATATATTATTTGCTCGAGGAAAACGTATTATCTTAGATTCGCGAAAATTCCGCAAAATTTCACGACTCTCTCATCCATTCACGCAAAACTCCAATATGAAATATCTCCTTTATGCATAAAAAGTTTGGTTCAATAGCTTGAAATTTCCTAAACTTATACCAAAATCTGTTTTCTCTTATCGAAGAATTCAATTTTTAATAAGATCTCAATTTCTTCGTAAGCCTTTTGAATTCGACGATATCGTTAAAGCGATGGGCGATATGGGCTTGACTCTTTTTCGAAATTTTAGCCTCACAGCCAAAACGGTTTTTCGAATTATCAAGTTTTCCGGTACCCTTTATCCAAATTGCGCGCACATTGATCGGGAACTTTTTTTTATTTGAGTGTCTCTTTCGGTTTGTTTTTTGCGTGGGGTGTAGATACTTTGACAGCTTGTTGATGTATGCTGAGCTGGCACAAAAAAATCTCAAATGCCTGCTCGTTTTAGACTCTCGATAAAAGTTCCAATGGTTCGTTGTGGCCCGGCTATTTTACCTATTGTACTACAACGAATGCGGAGCTAATTCATTCATCCAGCGAGACAATGGTGGATCGGTTACACGCTGACTCGACCGTTTATTAATGACCTGGCGCAGGCTACGCGCTACATTTACTCACTCGCTCCTCTCTCTTTCTCTTTCTCTCTCTCTCTCTCTCTCTCTCTCTCTCTCTCTCTCTCTCTCTCTCTCTCTCTCTCTCTCTCTCTCTCTCTCTCTCTCTCTCTCTCTCTCTCCCTCCCTTTTTCTCTTTGGGTTGATGGTGACTTTTTGAGTAAGACAAAGCTTGATTCTTTGAGGACGAGAGAGGAAGAGAGAGAGAGAGAGAAAGACTTAGGAGGAGATATCATGCGCTGTGACGACAGAAAACACAGTCAGAAGATGTGGTAGAAAAATAACGCAGGGGGGGGGGGGGGGGAGGGAAACAAAAACGAAGAATATCGCCCACGCGTTATGCCAACACTGACGTCCTGACACGGGCTGGGTGGTCCTGGGCGGTACGGTGCTCCACCCACTCACCCCTTTTCGCTCACCCACACCGTCACCTCTCTCTCTTTCTCATCCACGATATTCCGCGATTCACCGCACTGTCTTTGCTCCTCGATACATTTCCCTCATTTATTTCTCATCTTCATTTTCTCGAGAATCAAATCCGTGTACATTGCGTACCGAGAGATTGAGCTGAGGTGCGAATGAGATCGATGTGTCATGGTTATAGTTCGTCAGATGTCTCGAGTGTTCCCCGTTTGACGATAAATCGCGGTTCACACGTCACGCGCATCAACGAGCATAAGTCAATCACACGTAATGAATATTTCCAAGAGTCTCGAAATAACCCAGGTAGGATTTTATGAATGGCTGTATTATGTCAGAGCAGCACTGGCATTCCCCGTCCAGGCTCGACTGTCGTCCCTAAACCAATACGAGACTATATATATTTCATAAATAAACCGTGTATACCAGATCGTGATTGATCTTTTAAAAAGTGTACCTAAGAATTATGATTCTCTACCTGGACGTAAATTTGTTCAAATGCCCTCTGCTATTTATGACCTGAAGTTACGAAATCATTGCGACGAAAAAAAAAAAAAAAAAAAAATACCTACCGGATAAAGTATACACAAGATCGAGAGGAACCAAGCAATTGAGAAGATACCTACGAAATGATTGTCAATGGGACACACAGAAAGAACAAAAGCGAGAAACCGGGTCTGCACACACGCGGGTGCATTTGAGATCATCCCCCCCTTTTTCACTGATGCGTATCTCGCACATGGGCCGCTCCTCCGAGGAATAATTTGGTGAATGAGAAGCGGCCATTCACGACCTATAAGCCATCGCATCAGTGAGAGAAGCTACGGCGGAGCCGCGCAGTGTCCCTAATCGAGAGTCGACTCTCTTGGTCTTTGGACTTGGCAGGGAACATCCTTTCGAGGATCAGGACTGCTCGCCCGGTATGTCTTGCCTACATGTATATATATATGTTCATGTTATGCACACACACAAATATATATATATATATATATATATATATATATATATATGTTTATGTATATATGTAGAAATAGTATTCTGGCCCCGAACAAGTATCTCCCTTCCTCGCATCACCTCCACCACCTTCCTGATCTCTCGATCGCAGTATCCTCGCGGCGGTCCCAACGCCTATGTCACAAGCCAACAGCCCCGCTAAGTGGAAATTGTTGTCAAAAGAGCGCGTTGGGTTCCGTGTGAGCGAGACAGAAGGGCCTCTCGGACTCGTAGGTCATATATTTTCCAGTTGGACACGTGGGTGGTTCGGGCAAATCAAGCGTTACCTGGTGTGCATACACACACACACACACACACACACATATATGTGTATACGAATATATATGTTGTGTGTGTATGTAAACGTCAGAAATATCACTGATGATGCGGCAATTCGCACAATCGTCTCCACCTCGGTGAAATATGCAACGCGACTCGACTTTTAATAAAAATCGGCAAAGTGCGAAAATTTTATTGGCGGAAATCAACACCAGAAATGGGCCTCGGGTATACAGAGGTTGAGTCGACCGTTTCAATTAGACAATAATAAAGATTTTTCGAAAAATTATTTATGACGATAACTTTCAGATGATGAAAACAAGCGAAATAATGTAACATTAAAAATGAATGTCTGCTCTTTTTCAATTAGCTTATCCTAGTGAAATCGATATCATAGAGATTTTTCCATTTTATCCTCGAGTTACCAACATTCATAGTCAACATTTGATCTTCGTTACAAACAATTGTCAAATTCAGTATATCGTATATCAAGACCATATAACCGGAGGCCCCTTACATTTTCACGAGGTTCAAAAAACCTTTGAGCTCCACAAAATTGATGCTCAATCTATATACGGATCTTCAAACGATTCTGAATTTCTTTCTCTCGTAAAAATATCTGTCGAAATGACGATGTCCCGAAAAAGAGAGAAATAGAGAGAGAGAGAGAGAGAGAGAGAGAGAGAGAGAGAGAGAGAGAGAGAGAGAGAGAGAGAGAGAGAGAGAGAGAAAGAGAGAGGTTAGACCATCGTCGTCTCGCACCCTCGACCATCCGGAAAGTCCCAGTAATAAAGTTCGGCATTGTTTTTGCGACGATTTTTCGTCCCGCTTGTATAACTTCGAAAAGCGGCTGCAATATAATTTTAACGACCCCCAGGGGCTCTCTCTCTCTCTCTCTCTCTCTCTCTCTCTCTCTCTCTCTCTCAGGATATGCAATAAAGAGAGAGCGAGAGAGAGAGAGAGAGAGGAGACTGGTGTGGAGTGTCATGACCGTGCGACTTAAAACCGGCGCCAGGGAATCCTCTATTTCTCTCGTCTCTTTCGTGAAACACGACGACGATGCAATATGGTACGAAGAGAAACGCGCTCTTTCGCGCGTGTTGGCGGATCTGTTCTCCGGGCTATGCATCTTTTGGAGCGTTCCTCAGGCTGGTTTTGTTGGAAAGTTTGTGCTCGCGAGGACGAGAGATCGAAGCTATATCCTCTTCGGCATAAGGAAAGGTCGAAAACGATCGCGGCAAGTGGCAAGAGAGATTGCCAGAGACCCCCAGAGCAACAAGGAAAACGCAAAGGCAAAACAGAGTGCGAGTCCTTCTCTCAGCTCTCTCTCTCTCTCTCGTTCCCCTCGCTGCGCGCGCCCGCCCCTTCGCAGGACCCTCGTAAACTTTTACTCGCTCTTTTTTCGCCATGAGCCACAAGCAAGAGAAAGAAAGAGGTTTTTATTTCGTTCGAGGGAGAGAAAGAGAATTTTATTTCATACGAGCATGAAAGAGAGAGAAAAAGAATTTTATTTCGTTCGAACAAGAGAGAGAGAGAGAGAGAGAGAGAGAGAGAGAGAGAGAGAGAGAGGAAGAGGTAATGCTCCACCGCTGCTGTTGCTGCTGCGGTATACCGACCGCGAGATTCGACGTCCCGAGGATTTAATTTGGCCGAGAGGGCCTCCTCTCATCCTCGAAAGGAGCAAGGGCGAAAGAGAGAAAGAGAGGGTGGGGGGAGGGGGGAGAGAAAGAAGTCTTTCTCACTCCCTTGCTCGCGCTACGATCGTTATCCGATTGTTTATCATATCCGCTCTCTCAGGCGAACGCAGGCCCGAAATCCTTCCTCAGGACCGCGCGGCACACGTACACGTATGTACATATATATAGCTCTTTGATTCACGAATCTAACCATACTTCTCTCCGCAGAGAGAGAGAGAGAGGAGGATGAGAAATAAAAAAAAAAAGAAAAAAGATGTAGCGCCGAGAACGCGGATTCTTGTACGGGGATGCCGAATTTTATTGCATCCATATAGTTTGTTTGGTCATATCGATGCAGTCGACGCCGCTGGGGCAGAGGAACGAAGGGAGGCAATGATTCAAAGCGATGTTGGCCCAGAATTGACAGTGCCGTTCGACGAATGATTCAAAATTTTATGAGGCATTTTTTTTTTTTCAATCGTATTTTGAACGAAAAAAATTGCCACAAGGCAATGAAATTATTGACCAGACTGGTGCAAAAAAAAAATTATAAGTAGTAAAAAGTGGAATTGCAATGAAGTGGTGAATTAATATGAAATAAATTGAAGCTTGCACATTCCGTTACGATAATTCTTGCCGATTAACAAATTTTTTGCAATGAGCTCAATTTTGACTTACTACCGAAGAATCATTGTACGCCAAGGTATTTCACAAGGTGTCTCGCGAGAGTGGAGGACTTGAGAGGGAGAGGGTTTATATGGCATAGAGGAATCAGAGTCAGAGAATGAGGTATAGCGACGGGGGGGGGGGGGGGGGGGGACGCGTTCTCACGGCATGTATATGCTAATGCGAGACGAATGTCTCCTGAGTTTCTCCTCCTCATCCTCCTCCTTTGAATCTTCTATACACTTTCAAAGTCACACAGTCTATATCGAGAAAGATCCAGAGAGAGAGAGAGAGAGGGAGAGAGAGAGATAGAGAGAGAGAGAGAAAGAGAGATAGAGGTGGTTAGCCCATCTTGCAACGTGTGGGCGTGTTGTTCACCTAAACTCCACAGCAGGGGAGGGAAAAGGGAAGAAATCAGCTGAATCGAGCTGGGAGAATCGTTTTCTCGACTTTATAATTCGTCGTCGATGATCGGCCAGAAATTTCGATCGATCGGCCATGGATCATTGCACAAGCATTAAACTTCGAAATAAGAAGAAGACTGAAGTTTGACGGTAAATTCCTTTTTCGAAGTGAGATCAGTGGCTGAATAACAGTGAGCCAGGCTTGAATAAACGTGTGAATGACCCAAACCGCGCGAGATGGCCCTTTTCTGTTTTTGATGACCCAACGAGTATACATGACAACTAAATACATTTTCGTTTCCCCCTGTCAGTCTCACGAAGAGTGGGCGGATATAGTCCCTAATTACCTGAACACCGGTTACCAACCCACACTCTCTTCGCGTGCTTATTCCCGAGCAAACGTCATCGAGCTTGACCCCACGAGCTCTCGAGAGAACTTTGGTAAATTCTTTACTTTTTTATTTTTTATTTATTTTTTATTTTGACGGCTCATCGTCCCTACGATCTCCTAACTCGGCCACGAATAACTCAGTGGCACATAAAAATATATTCAATACCGAAGAGTATTTTGATAACGAAATGATTATTGTTAATTTGCGCATCAAACTATCTATATTTTTATACGATTTATGCTTGCCCGAATCCACCGTTTCAAGCTAATTTGAAAACAAAGTTTTCACACTTTTTATTTCACAGTAATTATCATAAACTGTTACTTTTTCTTCACAAAATGTGCTACCATTGTACTAACTTATTTGACATTCTTGAGAATGGAATCTCGTAGGCCACTCGTACGAGAGAAGCGATATAACGAGAATATATATACACTGTGATACTATAGGGGCGCTTTAAGTGCGTACACGTGCTGGACGCATGTTTCTGCACCCGAGCGTCGAAACGACGAGAAAATAAGCAGATTATTTGAAGAAAAAAGGGGCAGTTCTCGGGGAAGTGAAACCCCAGGAATTGTTTATGACGTCTAAATGCCAAAGAAAGAAGCTGGTGAAGAAAAACGTAAAATTCATGGCAATGTAACCTATTCGATAGTGAAGACAGAGAGGAAGAGAGAGAGAGAGAGAGAGAGAGAGAAAAAGGTCAGGTCAGACTGTTACCGGACACCCCCTGTCAAACCAAACACTGACCACACGCCGGTATCTCTCTTCACGAACCATGTACGCGAACTACGTCACAATGGTCGTTGACGACGAGGAGGAAAAAAAAAATTAGGAAACAAGAAACGAACGAAAATGTATCCGTCGATGGCGCCACGTTAGGGCCTCCTAGACAGTGTCGACTTACAAATTTGATCACTGTATAGCCTGCTGGCCCTAGCATATATTACGATTTTCGACTGCCTATAATAGGCGACAGGCAATCTCCTTTATTTCTGTTCCCTCGTGTATATTCTTTTACCCCTGAAAATCCGCCGATTTCCGACAATGATTTCGGATGAAACAAAGTTAATCGACAAGAAAAATGAAGTTGCTTTTGGTGTATGCCTCAGTCAGTCATACCCAAACATTGCACTTAGTGAGAATTTTGACGCATCGGAATGTGATGGGAACCCGGAAAAAGTAAAAAAAAAAAAAAAAGCAGTCTAAAAATTGAAGTAAACATTTTCGAGCTTGGTCCAAGCGGTCCAATATCATGACTATTGCGAGAGGCTTACGGAGAGCGAGTCTGGAAACACTTAGCAATGCAGCGTTGCTGGACGAGAGTTTTCCTAAACAACGGGACAAAGAACGAGCTGAGGCCTCGCAAGGGTTTCGGGGCTGAGGACAGTTCGCACTGGACCGTTGACGAGATCACATACTTACATATATATATCGAATACCAACCTTTGTCATTATTACATTTTAAGGGACAATATAACTGCTCCCATCTTATACGAGTCCATCGGACAACACCTTTAATAAATATACTTATAGTAGTAAATATCTTACTACAAAATAATAATTCCAAGGGACACTTGATCAAAACTTTTTTAAAAAGTTGTTTTTCCAATCGTAGTACAGTTGTGTTTTTGTTATAAAATATTATCGCTGCTCTTCGTTTGAATGCACGCGGAATTCTTCAAATAAAATCGATCGCAATTTATATTTAATAATTTGTTGAAGAATTTTTTAATAATTTTTTGTTTTTACAAAAAAAACCCAACGATATATCTTAAAATTTCGATGAGAGCACTTTTGGTGAAAAATCTTTTCGTCTATGCTCATCGAGTTTGTAGTTTATCCGGGGATCGTTCGCGTCTATATTTATACGATATATTTCCTCGTGAGTGCAATTGAATAAGTATAAGTATACAGCTAGGAGAAAGGGACAGACAGCGAGAGAGAGAGAGCTTTGCGCATAGATCCTGTGGGTTTTGGTCCAGCGCAGTGCATTGTAGATCTCTTGCAAGCGAGTATATAATACTGTCGTCTCTCTTTTTCCCTCGCGGTATACATATACATCGGTGTATACGGCGAGTCTAGAAGTCCCGCACGTACGTTACGCCATACGTACGATTCTTATCGCATACGGAGATATTTATTCGCCCGCCGCTATTTCGCGGTCAGCGAAAAAAAATCGTTGTAGCAAGATTTTTGCTCCCGCAGAGAGAAAGAGGAGAGAGAGAGAGAGAGAGAAAGAGAGAGAGAAAGAGGAAGAGTGTTGGCAGACGTACATGAAGTGCTTCATGGAGAATGAATGCGCGTACGTAACGCGTACTGTTAGGTACTCGCGGCACGCGTGCGAATATACCCGCGGAGAACCAAGAAATATCACGCAGTTTCGCGGCGCGGTGAGTTACAACGCGCTTGAGCTATATAAACTTTCGCTAGAAGATGGTACACGCGTAGGACTCTCACGATGTGTGCGTGTACGAGCGATAACTCATCGAAACAATTGTTACTTGTGATGCAAATTTAATGTTTATTTGATTCGCAATTTCTTCGTTTCATTACAAATCATTCGAAGTCAATTCGCTTCAGTGTGTTTAGTCCATCCATTAGTTTCACCATTTCCTTCTGACAAAAAAAAAGTTCCAACTCGTGTGACGCGCGGAATGAAAGAATCCGTAAATTTTGTTCTCGAAATACACGCTTGTTCAATGTTTTGGTAAACTGCAGTCAAGAGAAAATACGGATACTTGTATGGAGTTGTACATGGAACTGGAGGCTGCCGCTCTCCGAGGCTTATAGATTCGTATTTTTTTTAGGCCAAGTCACCTGAGACGATGAGTTAGTTTCAATATGACACAACTTTTTTTCTTTTTGTTCTCGGGGTCCTGTGACATATATACATGTGAATCATATAGCGTCGGTGTTTTATTTATCAATCGAGTTAGGCACGAAGCAAGGCACGCGTTCGCTCTCTTTCTTCATCCCGCACGCACACGCACACACATACACGCACACACATACACACACACACATACACACACACACACACACACACACACACACACTGTGCAAATAACGTCCCCATTCTCGCATATGTATATGGATACGATTGCAAAGAATGGCGATCAACTCGTTCGAGCACTCGTCGCTCCTATCGTCCGCACAGTGGTCCTGCTATACGTATGCCACGCGGCGGGCATAAATATTCTGGACGGAGCGATCGACGACGACGACGACGACGACGACGACGACGACGACTACGAGCAGCATATATATCGGGAGTATATATAGTATAGCCCAAGAAAATAAAGAGGGTATGAGAAAGGGAGAGAAAGCGGAGTGAGCTGCCGTGCGGGGCCAATTTAAAGGCAGCACGGTTAATGAGCCACCGCGGATGCCACGCGCGTTTTTTGCGCCCGTAGCTAGGCCCGCGCGCTTGCTCCGCTCAACGAAAGCGGCGTGGGGCCCCCTCGAGATTAACAAACGGCCTGGCTTTTGCCGTTGCTCTTCTGCTTAAGCTCTGCGTGGAGCTTGTGCTCTCTGCCTCTTCGTAGTCGTCGACGTCGACGTCGACGTCGTCGTCGTCGTCGTCGTCGTCGTCTCGACGTTCTCCCTCGTCGAGGCTCGCCCCTACCCACGAGAATTAGGAAGCCACTTCTAATTGTCACAACAACGACTCGATTCAATCTATCACTTTGCCCGTGGGCTTTGCTCGCGCGCGCGTTCCTCACCCGCGCACCATTCGCCCAAGCCACTGCATTCCTTCCTCATACGACATCTATATATTGTGTATCCTTCTTGACTGATGAATTATGTGCCGAAGACATTGGATAAATATTTTTGACACACAGCGTGTGTGTATATATATATATATGTGTCCCGCGAGGTTTGGATCTAGGACATGGCGATTAATTATTGCCCTCCAAGTACGCCAGACTTGTTGTATATTATGCGTTATAGTTTGAGACGAGTCATTTCAAGACGTGGTGTTGAATTATTGATTGAGAACCATGTCAAACTGCATTAAAACATTTGTGTGTATACGAAGCTTCGAATATCCCTTCGCGGAGATTTCGTACTTTGCATAATAAATGTTAACCCTACCTTAGTCGAATTCTGGGACTACTTGAAACCTCTAGTAGTGCTAATCCATAGGGATTAAAGATAGCAAATTAGGTTTTGTTTAAAAATCTTCTTCGACGCTTCATATACCTAGGATTAAAAGCTATTTATCCAAAACGCTCCTTTAACTCTCGAAGCCCTATACTCCTTTTTACACATCGATGCTAGGAAACAATCAACTGTATAATATAAAGATAAGCAAGTAATTTTTAATATTTCATTCACATAAATAATAATTCGTAGATATTTACATACAATCAATATTGTTCATTATTTGCAATCTGTTCTTTATAGTTAACATTCCAACTCAAAATTCATCTAAGGAATATTTTATTGGACTCTTTTTACTCATTCGTAAAACAAAAAAAAAATCAACTTTTTCGAAAAAAAAATCTGTGAAATCCCCCACTTAAATAAATACGACACAAATACAGAAATTAATTTTCAATTTTTATTACGAATCTATATGAAAATTATGTAAAATCTCTTACAAAATAAATTCTGAACCGATCTTTCGAATAATTAGATCAATACTTCGAACGGTTATTATAAATTCGGAACATTTCAAGGTTCAGAATTAAAACCTCAGAATTCAATGGTCAGAGGAGAAGAAGTTATAGGACCAATGGAGGAGCTGTAAGTTGAATAGCGTCGAAATAGATTAAATAATCTGCTCAGAGCGGCAAAGTAGGGCTCAGTCTTGAATGTTTAGGAGCAAGAGGTTCAGTCAAGGGGTTCTAGATTGCGATTCTTTCGAAGTAACTTCATGTAAACCCGCGGGGAGGGGTCTGAAAAAGAGGCTAGATTTAGAATCAAGTTGCTTATCCCACTTATTTCACGCCTTCTTACGTACTTTCTGCAATGAGACTCTTGAGGACACCGATACGTTTTGTTCAATGATCAAACGGAATAATATTACTCCAGTCTCACTTTTTTCACGAAAATGATTAACCTCGATCTTTTTTTCAATTGGTTAAAGTTGTTGTGACGTTTCTCAGCCAGGGGATTGCATGGGTTGTGATCGGCGCGACGGTGCGCGGTGAGCGGGTCCTCTTTCATTATCAATATCCCAAACACTGTACGCTCGAAAATACTGAAATTTTTACAGAATATCCAGGTAATGCCTATGAAAAATTTGGTCTGAATGATAACATTTTTAAAGATCAGCGCAACGACCTTAAGACTATGAGAGAATTTTGACCCTACGATAGGGACACCATCGAATGGCTCATTACTGATCCACCAGTCACTAAGCTACTCATAAGGAACGTAGGAACGAGTAAAAGAGCCTGTAGTGAATCTTACGAAATTTCCTATCCTATTATTACGAAAATTAACCATCGAACGTCTAGGTTATCCACCCTATACCGTGTGTGCTTTCATCCTGAAATTCAGCCATTGAGGAACACATGAATGCGCATAAATGTAAAAATATTTTGATCTCGAAATAAGATGGTATGTTGCTCCCATACGTTTGAGGGTCGCTCGAAACATCACAGCGCAGAGTCATCCCGCGCACGTCTTTATATCTCCATTTCCTCCGTATAATATATTTTAATACAGAGCTGGCACTCTTTCGTCACATTATATGTAGTATATTTTATTGGGTTAGCTCTGTGGCAGATGCTAATAATAAAATTGCTATGTGGCGCGAGTAGAGGACTCGAATCGAAGTTACGACGAGGACGTGAGCCGGGCGAACGTTGGACTTCTTTATGACTGTGTGTTTCGACAATTAATGCACCGACGACGGGTCCGGGTGGAAGGAAACGAGGGGAGGAAAAGTTTATCTTTGGACGTTTGGCTCTTGTGGTCTAATCTTGCGTCTCTCTTTTCTCTCTCTCTCTCTCTCTCTCTCTCTCTCTCTCTCTATTATTAAACATATACATCTATAGATAAAACTATATAATAGTGCATTCGTGACGTTTGAGCGGCAGGTGCGAATCTCGCCGGACGTTTGACAAACCGACTATCGGAAAAGGGTGGACTTTGCCACGACGTCGACGAACGTCTCGTTCCTCCACCTCCTTCCCTTTTTCTATATGCCAACGCGAGAAACCCATTCACGCCTTTTCTCTTTCACTTTAGTGAAGAAGAATGATCGAAGAAGAACAGTGTGTACCGCGGGCGAGAGATGCTCCCCTTCTCTTCGCATTACTCTCACCCTCATCTCACCCAACGGAGTAATAAGCCCGTCTCGTATTTTTCGACAAGTTGCACGCTACATCAGTGTGAATTTGTGTTCGTGTGCGATAGTGTACGTATGTGTGCATGTGGGACAGACGAAAAAAGAAAAAAAAAAAAAAAAAAAAAAACTCGCGACATAAAATAAAAGACAAACTTAACCGCGCGTCTGTCAACTTGCGAGAGCGCGTTAATCGAATGAATTTCTCACGCTCGTAGGACACGAAAACTAGATCTGAAAATGATGTGCTCCGGAGGACATCAATTAGCGGCTCTAGGGATAATTAGGGACACGTTTGAGAGGCCATCCCTTGGCAAGATGCTGCGTGATATCCCGTGCAGGTCTGGACTTTCATTTCGTAATGAACGCATATGAGAAATGAAAAAAAAAAAAAATATATATATATATCCACAGATAATACCTCAACTTAGTTTGACACTCGACACCTTTGGTTATAATTCGTTGAGAATCGAGGGAAGACGAGCAAAAAAAAAAAATACGAGGCTAACGCGCTTATGTTGCCGTCTTTTGGACGTATTTTTCATAATTAATTACTCAATAATTTTTCTTGAAAATTTCAAAAAAAGCTCTCAAGAGAATTGAAACACGATTTGTGCATGCTTGTCTGAAACTTTTGATACGATTATCGTTGTAAAAAGAAATTTTCAACGATCTCAAATAATCGAACCAAATAAGATCGAAGCCAACACTCGCACCAGCAGTTTTTACCGTGTTACGTTTCTCATCGTAAAAAAAAAAAAAAAAATTCTCGAATCAATTCCTCGATTCTTTTGGCAATATTTCTTACGACCACCAAAAAAACTCACGATCATGAGCTGCTTACACGGTATAAAATCGTTTCGTGCCGTCAGAATGGCTTATAATGTATGGGACTACGTGAGTCACGTGTGCAGCAACTATATATATGAGAGCTCATGGAGCAAAAGAGACAAGAAGACGAGACTTAAGAGTTCAAATGTGCGGAGGATACACGAGAGAGCATTTGTGCCTGTGACAGCGTCAACGAGGCGTGCATCGGTTAGTCTCGCCACATCAAGATTCTCACTTAACGATACATTTGTATACATATAATATATCCCAACTCGTCGCTTCCCTTTGAATATTATTAACAAGACATGGCCTCTCACTTAAGTTTTCAACGGATTGCGTTTCGCGCGTCTTCTTCACGAGAAGCTCGCCAGGCAAAACGTTGATTTTCCTTTACCGAAATGAGTTTAACTCGAGTCAATCAAAATTTATCTCAATTCAATAAAAATTTATGTTTTTTTTTTTTTTGCCATCGTGTAATAAGGCAACTTATTTTGACGTTATACTTCTTACGAAAATTCAATTACATTTCTTCGCTCCGTTGAAATTTTATTAAATCATATATACGGGATGAGATCCCAGCAATCAACGATCAGAGAATCAATAAAAATTAATCTGCCGGATTTGATGAATTGATTCGAAAAAATACACTTGTGTCGTTGTAGATCCTCTCGTCATTTTTTTTTTTTTTTTACGTTCTTACCTTTTGTCGGCGAAATACCACTGGATTATAGAATTTACGAGTATACATCGTGGCAGGATCGAGAGCCACTCGTCCACTCACGTGAAGAGGAGGGATGTATATATGCCTGCGTGAAAAGCAAATGCATATATGACCATAAGGGTTTTTACGCTATACGTGCACCTACTCGAGAGGGATATCCCGTGGGTCGAGGGAGAGATCTACTCTCTCCTTGCTTCTTTCGCGTATATATCGTTTCTCCTTTGTGGACTCGAGGATCCCAAAGAGGATCTCGGCAAAACACGAAGCACCATAGCTCCACCGTTTCTCTCTCTCTCTCTCTCTCTCTTTCTCTCGTGCCTCTTATGGTACTTCTTTTCTCTCGAGTACTGGTCACAGCCCAGTAAAGACTCAATAGTCATCTGGTCGTGCTGTATAAACAATGTATGTGTATATGTATTATGTGGTATATAAGCTCATGGCGGTCCTTCAGCATCGTAGATCCGCTCCTCAAGCGGAATCCTCAGCTTCTCGCTGTCTCACGGTTTTCTCAGTAACTCGAAGTAAACAATAATTTCATACCTTGCCTCATATCGATATATGTACATATAAATAAAAACGGATTTATGACAATGCAATGCGAATACCGCTATTATCCATCCTGGATTGATGAGGTATAGGCGATGATATCACAAAATTCGAGCATGACAATTCTTTTTTCATTCATAGCCCATAACTAGATAGTTATATACTCGCATAACGTTGTACTGTGACAAATTTAGGGCAAATAAAGTGCGCGAAAAGTGTGACTCTCTCATCCCGTGGCTCCACGACACTCGTTTATCTTGCTTCACGAGGAAAGGAGGAATTAACGAGGAATTAATAGAGGATCCTAATGACAAATGATTCCCTTACCGTCGTCCTCACGCTGCGCCCTAGTTTGTCTAATTATTTCGCTTTAATTCAGCGTTCAACCGGCGAAGATTCCGTGTGCCTCGAGCGTTTAACGAAACGAAGATAATTAATGAAGCCATTAAGGCAAGAGCGCGAGTCAGGTCGCTGATTGAGAGAGAGAGAGAGAGAGAGAGAGAGAGAGAGAGAGAGAGAGAGAGAGAGAGAGAGAGAGAGAGAGAGAGAGAGAGAGAGAGAGAGAGAGAGAGAGAGAGAGAGAGAGAGAGAGAGAGAGAGAGAGAGAGAGAGAGAGAGAGTACAATCAGTTATAGGACACGTATTATACACGTCGAGAACGACACTGCTCTGATACTCTTTAGTTCGCCTTAACCATCGAAAAAGCTCTCTCGTGTGTCCTCTTCTCTCCTGGAACGTTTCCTTTCGCATGCATGTTTTACGAACTTCCTAGAGTATCTCATCGCCGATAAAAACTATTTTTCTCTTTAAGGCCACGTCGCTAAGGGACGTATATATCTTCCGGTTAGAGTCGAGAGGGAACCAAACCGGCACATGTCATTTCGTTAACGATTTCCAGCGCTCCTATTTTAACAGCACATGTATTATATATATATATATATATGTGTGTGTGTGTTGCCGTCTCTCGATCATTTCGAAAACAAGAGAGACGCAAAAGTTGAAACTCGCTCTGCGGTTATACTTCCGTCTCTTTCGACGGCGCGGGCGGATGAGCTATATGACGGTGTGAACGAGCCGCGAATGGATAAACGCGAGATGGGTGCGAGTAAAAATATTAAGCAGAGTTTGATACGGTGTACGAAATGATTTAAATTCCTTGGGGTGAATGCGTGAATAACCGAGATTGATGAACATTACGGATGACGAAGAGTCTTAATGACGGAAGTCTTGAGTTTATGAAATTTTGGAACGCGAGTTAATTTTCATTCCCGGAAAAGAATAATTACTATAGGGCACACTTGCCCTATAGTATGACGCTTCAAGATAGCCGCTGCGTTGCATATTCATCAAATGAGTAACCGGGTTGTTTTTTTTAAATCATTTTTACAAACTTTTTTCAGGTACAAGCGCAACGATAGTGCAGGTATTTGATTGAATAAATTAATTTTAGTGATTTAACATCAAATATAGTCGCGCTTATTCGCGGCAATTTATGAAAGAGTTGTGTTTTCCTTCTGATTCTTTCAAAAAATTATTTAATAAATATTATTTGTGCAAATTTGATTGAGGCTAGCTTATCGTTTCGTTAAAATAATTTTTCGCAAAATTCAACAACCTTGATCAGGGAGATACGTATGCTTTGAGTTTTTTTTTTACCCAAGTTCTCAATCAAAGGAACGCGTCAATAAATTTTCTCGACTTCGAGGCTAACTCGTTCCATCAATTGTCGTCATGTGGTGTTGCGAGAGAAGCTCTGCGATTGCGAAAGACTTCGATCACCTAAAACGCGGAAGGTTCGAGCTCAGTCAAGGAGGGTTGATCAAGGGATGATGCGGCAAGATAGAACGTAGAAGATCGGGAGGTGCGAGGGCGGAAAAGAAGGGGGTGGGGACAAGCTACGTTCAGCCGGGGCATAGGCTTTCCTCAGCTGGTTCGTTCCATCACTCACACGCAAATAACTCAACTTCCCCCTCGGTTGGTGCGCGCCGCGGTAATTTATGTTCGCCCCAAGAGCCATCGCTCTCTCGTCTAAGAACAGAGCCAGAGCTAGTGGGCTTCGCTCTCTGTCTCACGAGTCGACCGGTCCGCGACTCTTCTCCAAGTATATAGAGAATATCTTCTTACTCACCACCACGATCACCACCCTCGCTCTCTCTCACACTCTCTCTCTCTTCTCTTCTCTCTCTCTTCTCTTCTCTTCTCTTTCAAGCACACACTGTTATATTTAACCCACTTTATAACGCCACGCGGGCGTTTTATCGACTCGGAACGAGGAAACGGAGGCTCTTCGAGAAAGAAAGAGCCGGCCCGCTTGTACACCAGTGTCTCGTGAAACGCCTATGTGCATGCATATATATATATTATTTAGGTTAAACAGTAGCGAGTAAAAGCGGCTATGTGGTAAAATACGAGGGGATATTATAGTGGGGTTACTCCGTAGCAGAGAGTTTGTAAAAGATACGATGTGACTCGAACGCGACTGCGCCGTTCGTTATCGGGGTGACGAAGAGACGTATTGCCGGATGTTGGAACCGCGTGTATGTCTCTCTGTAACGCCCGTGCCCCCTGGTGGGAGCGTCCTCAAGCGCGTGTCACCCATCGATAGGATTTTTCACGCGGAGACAAGAATTACACGCACACTCATTGTTTTTCTTTACTCTCGTCGGTCATACTGACTTCGACATTTTTTAATGTCATTCAATTTTATTTTACTCGGTGTAAGGATCTTCAAGGTTTATGTCAAAGTCCATGGAATAAAAAGAAAGCGAAAAGTTTGTTGAAAGAAGCGAGATCTGGGTTGAGCCAATCAAACGGATAGTTGATCCAACGAATGCTCGATTGATCCAACTAATCAGACAATTCAATCAACCAATTCTTAGTCTTCCCGACTAACCTTTTCCAATGATTTTTTTTTTTTTCTCGGCCCAGAGGCTTGCAAAGTTTCATGAAAATCGATTTCAGTCGTTCAACCTTGTGATCTGAGCGATAAACGAACAAACTTACCCCTAAAGTCATTGCGAGGGTACGTTTGCTCGTGGCTGACGAGCCAACCCAGTTAAAACAGAGGATGTTACTTGATTCGGTCAATCAAGAGGAACAATGTATAATAATTATTATCTTACAATGAAGATTAATATATTTTTTTAAATAATGCTACATAAAAATATTTATCACAAGAACACATCGAATGATTTTTAATTATAACGGTGCTCAAAGTAATTTACCGTCAGACGGAGCGAGAAGAAAGATAGCAAATACATTCTTAACGCTCCGGTGTAGATGGATTGTAAAATGAGTCGTAATAAGACTGTGAGAGACTGAGATTTCGGGGAGAGATACTCTTCGGCAAAAGTCTCAAAGGTCGTAAGAGCAATGCGTGGTATGAGAGACTCTCGCGAACTTGGCGGTCTCGGCTCGCCGCGCGAAGAGTCGAGCCGGTTAATTCTGGAGTCGTTCGTCAGAGAGTAAGCTTTTCTCTCCGTCTCTCTTTCTCTGTCTCTTGTGGTCCACTCGCACACAACTCACATCCCTCTCACCGCCGGGTGTTATATTTATTAGTGACGTTATTTTGGTATTTCGTTACGGGACACGTCAAGCCTAGTGGCTGCGGCCCATTCGATCCGCTGAGTAATCGCCGCCATTAAACACCCTGTCCTCGTGGCACGATCTGCGCGGCAGCTCGCGACTACCACTGCATCAACCGCGAGAGAAAGATAGAGATAAAAGGAGTAGCGCCCTCTACCATCGCTCCCAACGCCACCTATATACGACTATCGTCGTGGTTTTTTTTTTTTTGTCCTTGTATTTTATTTTTCCCCCAAGTCTGTTCCGTTGCTGGTTACTGGGATATGGCACACTTGCCTCTCGGTGTCCCGGGAACTGCTACGAACTCTTAACTCTCCTCCGATGAGAGAATCTCACCATAGAGACCCTTGCACCTTCTTTCTCTCTTGCTCTCGCTCTTTTGTGCGGTTGGCGGTGATGGGACGAGCGGGATTCGAGCTATGACCGCTACAACGCCGAACCTAGCGGTGATGAACTACCGGGGAAACGCGCACGGGCATACGAGAGACTTATACCCGGAGTATTTTGCTAGCGAGAATTCTCCGCGCGACGCGGAGCAACGAGGGCATTTTACCCGCGGCAGACAACATCACACCAGACAAAAATCTCTTTGACCGACTCCCGCGAGAAAGGGCTTCGGTTTGTTCGGGAGGCAGAGAGAGAGACTTTCATGTGTTTTTCGCTCCAATTAGCGGTTCCACGGTGCGATGCGCAATCCAGCCTAATTTTCACGCTGATAATTTTTGGCCATCCTCGTTGAATCGGTTGTGAGAAATTATTTTTGCTTGGGGCCAAGTTAAGGACGCGAACGTTCGAGGCTCTGAAAACTCTGATTCTGAGCTTTTTTTTTTTTACGGCTCGAAGATATACAATGAATGAATGCAAAACCGCAATTTATTGTGGAGAGAATTTTGTCGGGAGGCAGATTGATCCAGAGTGATCATAAAAGAAATGTTAAGTATAAGATGGCAAACATTGGAGGACCAGAGATAGAATCGTGGTTGGCGAAACGCCATGGGATGGAATACCCTAAATACTCAATGGCGTATTGGGAGTAAGACCCGTGACAAATCGTCCGATTGATCATTTCGTATGTTTCTACCTCACGCCCGATTTCAAAAAATCCCATCTCGCTACGATTTCATTTTAAATTTTCACCTCGAATCCGCATATCTCGCTTTATATCTCTTCCGATTTCTCCACCGCCGCCGGATATATCGTATCATCCGTTTACGTGCTTAAAATAGACGTTGAAAGACACGCACAGGAGAGCTCGCGAATCGACAAGATCGGGAAAAGAGCATCGGAGTCGCGGACCGCGAAAAAAAAAACAAAACTACGAGACCGTTCAGACGTTGAGAGTCCGCGCGATCGCGGGCTATTATACGAGAGGAAGAATATATATATATAAGAAAAAGAATAAATGAAGAAAGAAGAGGAGGACGAGAGGAAGATGAAAAAGAAGATGTAGGGGATATGCGTGTATACGCGGACGAGCAAAAGAGAGCAGAAACGACGACGACGACGACGACGACGACAACGACAACGACGACGACGAGTCTCTCTCTCTTTCTACTCGAGGTCCAGGGCACAAAGTTCCTTTTTTCCTTAGAGGGGAATGCCAACGCGCGCGCCGAGGGTGGCCGCCGCCGTCACGTTGACGAGCGTCGCGCAGCTGGAAAACCGAGAGAGTTTCGGCTGAGTAAGAAACCCCTGTGACAAAGATGCTCTCGCGGGCGCCCCACTAAATAGGTACACGTATACGTATAGGTATGCATGTACGTGCATATTTACGTGATCGATATACGTGTATACTACATAAATATATGTATGCATATGCCCGTATACTTTTGCCGCTTTGGAGAATCTAACGAATATATATACATTTAAAAAAAAAAAAAGGGAAAAGCGTCGACTTACGCTCGCGCATAACGTAAATACACTAAAGTTCAGCGCTACACGTGTCCTCTCGTGTCTCGAGGCTGTTCCGGGGCTCAACATTCTTGCAGACTCTCGAGGCATCTCCTGTCTACCGCGCTTCTTCTTCACACTATCCGCCCACCATCTACACACACACACACACACACACACACACACGACCCGCATCCTACCTAATAATTCTCCCGAGAGAGCGTTCGATGACTCCTTCACGTGCCCGTGACATGTCGCCGCGGAGCAAACAAACGCGTAATCCCATCATCACCCTCGCACATCATACGGCAGCACGACATGTTTCCCGGTGCCCCGGCGACACGAAAAATTCGGTCGATGCTGATGTTCGGTTACGGATAAAAATTATCGTGGCTAAGAAAATCTTTTTTTTTTTTTTTTTTTTTTTTTTTTCAACGCAAAGATCGTAACTTTTTTCGCGTAAATATTTGCAACGATGCGTTCTTTATATTGGAAGTAATTTTTTTTTTTTTGCCACTGACCAAATCTTGAAAATTTTCTAGCTGAGCTAATATGTTAAGGCGGCTGTATTTACACCGAGCATTTGTGCTGAAATGCTTCACAAAATTGAATACTTCAACAGAACAAAGGATGAAATATTTTGAAAAAAAAAAAAATCTGAGAATTACCGCGCGAATTGACAATTTCGGTCAATTAATATTTCAGATTACCGTAGTAGGGTGACTGAACCAGTGAATGAACGCATAAGCCTTTTTTCTATTTCAATAAAGCCGTATAATTTAACTTATTACGAATTTCTTTATGAGCTAATTAGATCTTATAGAACAATGTTCACAGAATATTAAAAAAAATATTCGAAGTGCCCTGTTCGCAAGGATTTTGTAAAAAAAAATTATAATGAACGAAATTAGCAATTTCCCAGTGAATGAACAAAAATTCCAATGAATGAACTCTTATCTTTCCAGTGAATGAACGTACAATGGAACCAGAGATGCGTACGCATACTCGTGCGTTTTGAGGTTATGAAAAGCCTTTTCAACGCTCGTCCAATCACTGGAAATAGGTTAAAAAGCTGGACCAGTGAATAAACGGCCATATATCGCAAACAATATTGGGTTTTTGACCAAAAATTCATTAATATAATTGAAGCTTGGCAATGTATAACGTTGAAAAAATTATTGCATATCTTTTTAAAAGATTTATCGAGGTGATATGGAATATTCTGGTATTCGATGCACAGTCAGATGGTTATAACAACATGGCTGTTTCTTATGAATATGCGCCCCAAGTACGAAAAAAAATCCATAGCATCGCAAATCTTTCACAGCGTCAAATAATATCACTACTAGATGTTTTCTCAGAATTTTCACTTCATTACGAATACAAAATTCTTCATAATAATAGAATCATATCTCTGCCGTTTAATTAAAATACTAAGTCTGTTCATTCACTGGTAGGTGTTCATTCACTGGTTCAGTCACCCTACCTTCAATCGCACTCTTTGACTCGGTATCGTGAAGTGGACGTTACGAAAAATCTTAAAGTAACTGTAGTTAGTTTTTTTTGTCACGGATGATTACCCCGCTGGTGGGGTAGAGTGATCACTTCGCAGGTTCGATTTATGTTCGGTAACAGGACTATTCGTCACACAGACAATTCATCGCAACACTTCAACTCAACACACAGACCGCTCAACATACAGCAAATTCAACACACCAACTTATTCAACACAAAAAAATAATTAAATCGATGTTCTATTTATAATAATTCAATTGATTTATTTTTCACGCATCAAATCACGCTCATGCACTATTACAATCGGAAGTGTATGTTTTTACAATGTTCAATGTGTATGGGTGAATATTATTTGTGTTATTTTTGTTGAGTGTTGAGTTGTCTGTGCGTTAGATTGTCTGCATGTTGAATTGTCTGTGTGTTAATTTGTCTGCATGTCGAATTATCTGTGTGTCGAATTGATGTGTTGAGATGAATTGTCTGTGTTTCGAATAGACATGGAACCTTATATTCGTTTATGACCCATTAATTTCGCAAAAACATCGGGGTTCAAGGATCGTTGGTTTTTTGACGTTTTTATATCGAATTTTTGGGGGCTTCCGCAGAAAAAAAAAATCGACTCCGTTAGCGAGCAAACAATCGTATTACAACGGCTATTTAAACAAATCGCGCGGTGATTAACTCTCGTTAAAATACTATTTCATCGATTTTAAGTATATTTTTGCTCTCGGTCCGGCAGACTATATGTATATATATATACAGCACGCCACAGCAGGGAAGTGTGATGTGCGGTCGCGTATGCCGCAAATATACGGGCAATGCATCACACACTCCGAGAGAATTGCACGACGAGGAGAGGCGAATTGGGCAATCCCGTGCCTATGTCCCGTGTCTCACACTTTCGAGTAATATATCGGTTTAAAAGTACCATTTATTTAAACGCCAGGACAAAAAGGACACTGGTCCGCCGCGAAACGAGATACAAGCTTCGAAGGATAATAACGGGGTTAGCCGCGATGTCGGTCGAGTAGTGGTATATATATATGCATATATACGCCAAACATAATACGCGTCCACGTGCAGTTGCAGCTCCGACACGGGGCTTTTGGTATTGTCGAGGATGCATTATGCGTGACACATGTATATACGTGTATATATATATACATACATGAAAACGTCAGTTATCGTATGCGGTATACACTCTGCTGTCTACCTCAAAACGCGACGAATTTTCAGGAATATGAATCACGGGACCGAGAGTTTATGCAACGCAATCCTCACATACCCTTCATCTATATACATATTCACACACACAGACATATATATATTTATAAATAAAAATTTACATGAGCGTATAAGCTATATCATATAAAACTGAAGGGTTTGGTGTTGTTTAATGCTCCTCGGGAGCGGCAAATAGTCGAAAAGTGACGTTGAGAGTCGCACATATGGGATATCCCACAGTGAATGCTCTCTCTCGCGCCGCGCGCGGTCGTCTCTGTTTGTTCTCTCGTATGTATCATTCAAGGGGCGATTCAGCCGCGCGGACAGACTTATAAAACGTGACCGGAGTATAATAAGTATATAAACGATCAAATGATGATGCCTACGAGAAGCTATATAGCATGCATACACACAAACACGCGCACATACATGCATGTATATATAAATATATATGTAGTATATTAAAAGGAAAGACGCCATACGCGGAAGACACAAGTCGATTGGCCGGGTTGCGAATCGAGGCACGCCGATCGAGCAACATACAGCATCGGAGCGCCGCGCGGTACACGTATATTATAACGTATCGCGTATTGCTATATAGAGAGAGTGGACCCAGCGGGTCTCTCTCGTGGTTGCGCGGAGGATCGTTCGGGGCAAAAAGCGCGCGGCGCGATCGAGTGAGAACGATTCAATCAGGAGCCACATAAATCTCCTCCTCGTGGACATGCTCAACCTCATCCTTATACCTTCTTCTTGCTCTTCTTCTCTTTTCTTTTCAACTTGACTCTCGGTTCTCTCCCGGACCGGGACTATACGCGCTCTCTACTCTCTTTCGTTTCGTTTATACCGAGCACCGCGATCCTCATGATGCACCGTGCGCGCCAACAAGAGAGTCTGCGCAAGGCTCTCTCTCTCTTTCGATCTCTTTTGCTCCTCTTTCTCTTTCTCTCTCGCTCTCTCTCTCTCTCTTTCTTACTTTTCGTTCTCATCATTCTATCTTCTTTTCCTTTAGCTCTACAGCATCTTTCCTTCTCGGCCGCTTCTTTACTCGCTCTTCTCTCCGTGCAACTCTTATATACCAACTCACCAAGCATGAGTAGCCCATCTCTCTCTCTCTCTCTCTCTCTCTCTCTCTCTCTCTCTCTCTGTCTCTCGGTATTAATTATGCGCCGTGTGCGCTCGCGGGCATTCCAGGCACCGGTACCAGTATTTGCGGCATTGTTAATCCGCGCTCTCCGTCTGCTACCGTTTCGTTTGTGCCTTTCTCGCAATCTCCGCGCTCCCCCCTTGCCCTCTCAAACATCGCTGAGGAGCGTCGCACACAATCTTAACTTTTCCTGCCTGCTCGAAACTCACTTATACTGTTAGGGTATCTCGTGATCTATCTCTCTCTCTCTGTCTCTCTCTTTGTCGTGGGTACCTTCTCCGCGGAGATTGAGCCTTCGGCTAAACTCTCCTGACACATTTTCCCGTGTCTTCTCCCAACCCCCTTGAGCATCCCTCTCCGATTCCGCCGCGGATACATGTGCACGGGAACTCGGCGCACTTGTACGCGATAATACGAGAAAAAAAACCGCGAATTTTTTCCATGATAAAATTATGTTTATTTGGAGGATATATTTTCCTTTTTTTTTAAACACGAATACAGGATGTATCTTATAAGATCATTGGCGCAGCAGCTTAGCGAGTTGAGTGCATTTTCTTTTTTCAACCCGATGATTTTATATAATACATAATGAGGAAATAAAAAAATGTATACACCGACAAGAAATTTTAAGAATCGATGATCATTGCATTGTTTTGTTTAAATTCAATTTCTAAAATGTATACACAATTTTGACAAAATTAATTCCGTATACCAAATAATCCCTAAATAATATGATATCAATTTGAAAAATATGAATTGCGATGAAAAAAAAAGATGTTTGACAGATGATAATAATGTCGATCGAATCGCTAACGACATCTTAATTGCGACGATCGATATCTTCGACGTTTAATTGGGTCGGGCTATGCGTGACCGGTCGATGATTCCTTTTATTTTATTTTCTCGAATCGGTTTGGTAATTGTTTCGTTAACCGAGGTCTTCCTACATTCGCGTGGATATGCTGAAGTTCATGTATATATATATAATAGCATAGAAGAGCCCAAGGGCCCGAAGGGATGGGGCAAAGAAAGAGAGAGGGAGAGAGGGCCAAAAAATCAAAGTGGATAATCGATCGCTCGATCCCGGCGACAGCCGGTGAATTCCATCGTCGACGATCGGATGGAACGGATCGCTAATTACTAATTAGCTACCTAGAGACTGCTCCTGCTGTTCGTACTGTCTGTGTAATATGGTTGAGGGAACCTCATTTCTCTCTCTCTCTCTCTCTCTCTCTCTCTCTCCTTCTTCTTCTTCTTTCTCTTTTGATCGTATAACCTCTGCGAAACGAATCACGAAGAAGAATATTTCAAGACGCGAACTGAATGAATAACACCGTTGGGCATGATTATTAATAGCGCATACGCTTAATTGCCAATTAGTATATAGTATCGCCGGAGGGAGGGGGGATTGTGTGGTAAATCAACCTGCTACCGAATTTAAGACTGTATGCGAGCTTGTACAACTCGAATACAAAATATTATAAGATATAAATAATAAAGTGTGTTATTACCATCGAGAAAAAATAATTTATATGCTTGAGGCTGCAGATAAACAAAAATACTAAATTAATCGTAAACATGAGGTAAACATTGATTTTTAATCAAATCTATCCGTTCAACTAGCCTGCGCGTACATAAACTTTGTCTGGCTCAAATAAAATGTTCCATGCAATGATCCAATGAAAATGAAATTTTTTTAAAATTAATAATCTCAGTAATTAATAATCGTTGATTAATTCACTAATAATCATGAATAATCGAATATAATATATTGATTATAGAACGAATTGATTGAGGTTCAAGAGCAGGATGTAAGATCACAGAGGTTAAAATCGCGTATACCACAAAACGAGGGAAAGTATATAAGCGCAGGAAGAGGGAACACTGTGAGATTGGGTGGATGCTCATGGTTCCCTCGATCCCATATTACCACGGGCTTTGCTGGGCTCACGGTTTGTCGGTGTACAAACGCGGGGGCCTTCTGACGGTAGCCTTTCCCTCCTCCACTGATTCCGTTCTCCACTGTTATACATCCTCTCTCTCCCACTCCTTTCTTTTCCATTGCCTCTTGGCCGAAACAACGGGCAAACAAAAGGAGCCGAAACACGTTCATTATTTCGAGCTAATTGGCAATGCCCTCGACTCTCACCGAACCTTCAAACTCTCAAACTCAAAAGCGTCAAGAGAGTGACAGAGAGAGAGAGAGAGAGAGAGAGAGAGAGAGAGAGAGAGAGAGAGAGAGAGAGAGAGAGAGAGAGAGAGAGAGAGAGAGAGAGAGAGAGAGAGAGAGAGGAGAGAGAGAGAGAGAGAGAGAGAGAGAGAGAGAGAGAGGAGAGAGAGAGAGAGAGAGAGAGAGAGAGAGAGAGAGAGAGAGAGAGAGAGAGA